>VDFB02077722.1:0-13950 GCA_007258455.2 Sequoia sempervirens
CATGAAATGCATTTCATTAAGTTGTATCCACTTTTCATTAATTTTAACTTCTTTTAAAATAAAAATCAGTTGGACACTTCATTACATGAGTTTAAAAAATAAAATAATGTCAAATGTAAATTCATTCAATAGAGCTTGAAATCATGGGTATTCTAAAAATGAGTGTTTGATAAAAATGTATCGGTAGACATGTATGAAAAATGTGGTACAATAGAAAAGGCAATTCATTGTTTGAAAAATATCCTCAAAGAAATAGATGGATTACCAATTGTAATTCATAAGTTCTATTAAAATGTTATTTAATTAATCTATAACATACATTATCAATCATAACTTTAAATGTAATTCTAAGATAATTATACATTCCATCTTGAAAATTCAAAGTAGAAAGACATGCACACGAGAAACAAATTAGATCGACTACCAATTCTTATATATCAAACTATAGAATAATTATGTTTGTGCATATACAAATTTGGCATATGCCTACTCATAAAAGTTTTACAACAAGTTTTACAAATTGTGGCATATATGCCATTTCAAGATCTATCAAACCCTAACTACATGCCAATCTATATCATATCCTAATCCTGTGCTGGACCATCAAAATCAGGCCTCCTCGAAGAAGTTAGATGCTCTGTAGTTTCCTGCACAATAACATTTCAAACCACTAATTAGATTATGTGAATGGTTGAGAAGATAGACTAGTAAATAGAAACTTATATATGATCATTTATAAATTACAAATTTAACATCAAAATCAGTATACGTGTACTATATTATATCAATAATGCAATTCTTGTTTACCTCTAATCTTGCTCTCTTTTTTGCAAGACGTTTTGCATATGATTGTCCCCTAGGATGATCAGGAGTCCTCCTATAAAGTAATGGTCTCACTCCTCACAATGTTGGATCGAATAGAGGACTATAGAAGATAAAATAAAAATGATACAAATTAAAATATAATTGTTGACAATTAATCATATCTACTCCTATCTAAACATAAATGATCTGCAATATAAAATAAACACATACCTGAGTTGTGATGCTATGACACTAGATGGGCTCATAGTGGATGGATCAGCTAAGATGCTTTCTTGTTTAAAAAATGACAAGAATGTAAATACACGTGTACATATAATTATAATGTTGACAATAAAAAAGATATATACCTGTTGTGCAACTTCACCCAATGGGTCAAACTCGGTCAACAAGGCTGTATAAGAACCAGCTTGCTGCATAAAAAGACAAGATTACATTAGACTATCAATATATGTAGTACATGTATTTAAACATATTAGATTTCAAAGACTAACATCTAAAATAACAATTTAAATTATTTACTGTGTACTGATTGTCTAAGGAAAATGAAATGGCAGTATGCATAGCTTGTTGCACTTCCGACAACTACTCCTCTGTCTACAACTGTTAAAGATTACAGCACACAAACATATATTATTACAAATATCCTTCATAAAATATGAAAGAATTTACATAAAACACACTATGAAATTTCTTTAAGACTTACCGGTGCTCCAATATCATCCTTGGCAGTCAATGTCTCTCCTACAAATGTTCCACTTCGTGCTCTATCAACTCCTACATCTGACATATCATGAACCTCAAAGTTGGATGTGTTTATGGGAGCCTCAGTGGACCGCCAAAGAGGACCTAAACATAAATTGTTGCATGTCATGCAACGATGAAACACACAAATATGTCCCAAAGAGGATGGTGTACTAGTCAAAGCTGATGGTTGTGTACCAGTGGGAGTTGTTGTAGTAGGTGCACCACCATCATGTTGGGATGTATTAGGTGCAACACCACCATGATAGGATGCACTGTCAACTGGTTGTGCAACATCATGGCTCTACCTCACCAAATGATCACTTAATGAATATAATGCATAAATGCTCATAGTCCCCGCATCTACAACAATCTCTAGGTAAGGTAGTGGAGTTGGAGCAACAATAGGTGGAGGATGAACTAGGGTGACTCGGGGTGCCCTAGGTCTATCCTATTGCATCCCTCTACCAACACCTTGGAAATATCACATGTCAAAGTAATTGACATGTTTCCCTAGCACAAACTCAACATATAATTTTCAGAGAAAATATTGAGGGACATTAAGGTTGTTGTTGGGTGGTTTATCAAAAACCATCCACCAACGTAGATCCAAAAATTATCTAATATTACTCTATGGGTGCACCATTTAATTGAAAATTTTGGTTTTCGCACATTAACAGGCTATCCAGTTCTTGAATCTATGAATAACTGGGCTAATTGTCCTTTTTCAATATCAAGAGCCTTCACCTCATCATACGATAAACCATCAGCATAAAATTATCTTTGTTGCTCTCGCCATTGTGCAAATCTATTATGTTGAATTGCCAAAGTTTGAACATTTACAATGATTGTTTCCAAAGTGTTTTTCATATCTGATAGTTCATTGAGTGTTTCATAGATTTGACATACTTTTCTTAATTGATCTAAATTCCTATGAATAGACTCGTGTATTGTTGGCACATTTTCATTCGGAAATAATGGTTGCGGTGGAGGATGTGGAGGGTATTCATTTTATGCAGGATTAAAGTTTTCATTTTGTGCGGGAGGGTTTTCATTTAGTGCAAGGTTAGGATTTTCATTTTGATCCATTTTTAACCTGTTAATAGATAAAAAAATCTAAAATTAACAATGGTTTTAATCTAATAAAAAACCTATCAAATATACCCTATTTTGACTAAAATTCAAAACAAACAAAGCAAAATGAATATAAATTGTATAAAAATTGAAAAAATCAAACATACCTTACAAATTTGGTGATTTTTTTTGTAATTTTAGCTCCCCCAATGAATATCGGAGTTGCTCCCCTAAAACCCACACGTGCGCTAGTAAAAACACTAGTAAAAATAAAGCTCTCAGATTTTGTTTGTCTATATATAATATAAGAAACATATATTTGTTTCCTTATTTATAATTTTTAAAATAAATGGCCGTGTCATGGACCCGAGCATAGTGTTTCTTAAATATCCATTATTTAATATAAAATATATTATATTATAATATAATATAATATAATATATGTTATATTATAGTATAATACATATTATACATATAATATAATATATATTAATATAATATATATATATTATATTATATATAATATATTTTATATTAAATAATATATATATAATATATTATATATATTTGAATAATATCAATATAATATAATATAATATAATATTATAATATTATATTATATTATAATATATAATAATACATACATTATAATATAATATAATATGACCTCTCGGGATTTTTTTTAATTATAACTCATATAAAGAATATTCGTTCATAGCGAATATCCATTTTGTAATGGATATCCATTTATAACATATCCATTCTAGATTTCATAACTCTACTCATATAATATCAATATAATATAATATAATAATAATATATTATAATATAATATATGTATTATATTATAATAATATATAATAACATATATATTATAATATAATATAATAACCAATATTATATATAATATAATAATACACATATATAATATAATAATATTATGTATTATAAATATAATAATATTATATTACATGTAATATAATAATATTATACTATCATAATATTATTATAAAATAGCCATATTATATTATAATATAATAAGTAATAATATGATATTATATTATATTATATATCATTATCATATAATATCATATAATAATATAATATAATATTACCGCTATAATATCATATAATAATATAATATAATATAATATTATAATATATAATATACATCATATAATATCATATAATAATATAATATTATATTATATTATATTATATAATATTATCATATAATATAATATAATATAGTATAATATCATATAATATAGTATAATATAATATAATATTATATTGATATTATATTATATTATATTATATAATATTATCATTTATATTATATTATATTATATAATATAATATTATATAATATGACCTCTTAGGTTTTTTTAATTATAACACAATAATGGATATATTCGTTTTGCTACCTATATCCGCTTTTCTAATCCATATCCGCTTGTAACCCATTATTCATTCATAACAATATCCGTTTTGGTTTGGTATTACCAAACCAAAATAGATATTGTACTTTGCCTACAAAAAGTCAAAGGTGTGAATTTCACATTTTTGTGTTAAAAACCCTTTTTTTCACATCGCCACTTTTTGGACCCCCATGATCTTGCAATGCACTCAATCATTGAAATATCCAACAAGCCAAGACCTTTTTAAAAAGAAGGGGTAAAAATTTTATTCAATCAAAGCCAAAGTACAAAGCAAAGGCCAGAGGCCCACCAAACCAAGACCACCACCAGAAAAACCAACCACCACCTTACATATTCCTATCTTCCACTAATAACCTCTCTAAGGTCTCATGATAATCAGAAGGTAACTCCTCCCTTCCACTAATATCCCAGCCATCCACATTCTCAGAGGCCCACTTCGCCAGACAATCAGCCACTCTGTTCCATTCTCTAGGGATGTGACAAAAGGAGGCAGAAACCAAGGAGCTTGCAAAGACTCAGAATCTGTCTGACAATAGAGGCTAATTGCCAACTAACATCATCCAACCTCTGGTTGTTTAGCATATCCACCACAATCTGAGAGTCTGACTCACAAATGATCCTCCTCCAACCTAAAGAGCTGCCACGCTCAATAGCAATCTTAATAGCAAGGGCCTCCATCAGATTATTAGAGTGTTGACCCTTGTAAATAGAAAAGAGAAAAACCGCACCACCATCATTACCTCTACCAATACCCCCAACCCCAGCATGACCAGGGTTCCCACGGGAAGAACCATCAGTATTAATCTTAAGAACCCCCTCAGGGGGAGGTGACCACCTCCCATCACGACAGACCCGTTGCCTGGCCTGACGGGGTCGTCTCCCAGCAATGTTTCCCCTTCTGTTATCCCCCAAATTCAAATTCCGCAGAATAGCAAGGTCACCATGATCAGTATTTTCAGTCATATCGCACTTAGCCGAAATAGTCTCCTGAAGCCTGCTAATTATTTTCTTCCACAATTGAAAACTTCCCAATTTGGAACCACAAAAAACTCTACGGTTCCTCTCCAGCCAAAGGTTCCAAAGAATCAAAACAGGTCCAACAGACCAAGCCACCTGCAAGAAAGAAGTCTTAGCAGGAGACCTGCCAAGCTTTTCCCAAAACTCAATTAGGGAGGTAGCATGAATACACCCATGATGCCAAGCCTCCCACCATCTATGCCATATCTCTTTAGAAAAAGGGCAAAGAAAGAACAAGTGAGAGGAGCATTCCTCACTGTGCAAACAAAGGAAGCAGATAGAAGGTCCCTGAAAGCCGCGCTTGCGTAGATTATCCCAAGTGAGGCACTTCTTCTGAGCAACCAGCCATAAGAAAAAATTACATTTGGGCCAAGAAAAGTTGTCCCAAACCTTCTTCCACCAGTGCACCTCAGTAGGACCATGTAAGTTTTTGTCAAGCATAGCATAGCCTTGAGCAACTAAAAATTTACCTTTTGGGCTCGGACTCCAACCCAAAACATCCCTCTCATTAAGGGAGCTGCAGAGCCTGCCCTCCAAAACTCTAATAAGAACAGCACGATCCTCATCTGACCCACCCATGGGCCACTCCTGCGGGTCCTTCCAACAAGCCACCATCGCCTGACCAATTCGCTTGACAGTTTTAAAATGCTCAACCTTAATCCAGCCCGCCTCAGAAAAAATATGGCACAGAGGCCAGAGCTGAGGGAAACTAGAAAGAATGGGAGGGTGGCCATCCCAAGAGTCCTGCCAAAAGAGCGCATCAGAGCCTCTATTACAAATCCAGAAAAGACCCTCCTTAATCAACTGAGCGCCCTTCTTAAGGGTATCCCAAATACAAGAACCTTTACCCACCAAAGCAAGCCGCGGCACATCAAGGCTATCAGCACCAGGAAAATATTTGTGAGCAAGAATCCTGGCCCAGTCGTGTTCCTGGTTGTTGCACCACCTCCAGTAAAGCTTGGCAGCCAAGGCCGTGACAACAAGAGCCATAGACCTAAGACCAAGGCCCCCAGCATGCTTCGGCCTGCAGACACACTCCCACTTGACTAAACTCCACTTCGAGGAGAGAAGGTTGCCAGACCAAAGGAATTGCCGGGACAAAGCATCAAAATCCCTCACAAAGGTGGAAGGGGGAACCTGCACACAACACCTATAAATGGGGAGAGATTGTACCACAGTCTTTAGAAGAACCACTCTTCCAGCAGAAGATAACCATCTGAAAGTCCAATGACTAACCTTACTCTGAAATTTATCCAAAATTCCCTGCCAGTAATCTCTACGCTGAGATCCCAAAGCCAAAGGGATCCCAAGGTACATTAAGGGAAGAGAACCGATCTGAAATCTAAGGATCCTAGCAATCCTGCTTTGAATAAGCCGAGGGGTATTAAAGAAATAAATGGATGATTTGTCATCATTAATGCACTGACCTGAAGCCTTCAAATAGATGTCTAAGGCAGTCCTGAAGTTCACAGCCTCACTAATCCGAGCCATGCCCATCAATGCAGTATCATCCACAAACTGAAGATGAGAGTAGGAAGGAAGAGAATTGTTCCAGCTCCAACCTTGGATAAGACCCTGCCTCACCTGAGATTTAATGAATCTTCCCAGACCCTCCGCCATGATAATGAATAGATAAGGAGATAAAGGATCCCCTTGCCGAAGTCCCCGAGAAGCACTAAACAAATCTGAAGGCTCCCCATTAATGAGAACAGAGAAGGAGGATGAGGTCACACAACTAAGAACCCAAGTCACCCACTCCACATCGAAGCCAAACGCCAAGAGGATTTTCTGTAAGAACTCCCAGCTCACCCGATCATAAGCTTTAGCCATGTCAAGTTTCATGAACATAGCCTTCTCCTTAGAGTTAGCCATAGAATGAATAGCTTCCATAGCAATCACAACACCATCCAAAATTTGTCTTCCTTCAACAAAACCCCCCTGCTCCAGAGAAATTAGAGAACCGAGGAGTGGTTTGAGTCTCTCCGCAATCAATTTGGTGATGATCTTGTAGACAACATTGCAAAGCGCTATAGGTCTAAATTGAACCAGCTGATTGGCCCCCTCCTTCTTAGGTATGAGAGCCAAGAAGGTAGAATTCATGGACTTGAGCATCTTTTTGTTCTTGTGAGATTCTTGAACCACCGCGAGGAGATCAAACTTGATTATTTCCCAGAATTCTTGGAAAAACTCAATAGGAAACCCATCTGGGCCGGGAGCCTTACCTCTTTTCATGTTAAACACCACTTTCTCCAATTCAGGTAACAATATAGGACATAAGAGAGCCCCATTCATCTCAGCAGAGACCAGGTGGGGAATACAATCCAAGATGGCCCTCTCCTCATTCCTAGTTGCATGATCCTCTCTAGAAAAAAGGTTTGAAAAATAATTGACCGCAGCCTTGGACATATCAACATAGGAAGAGAGTTGAGCCCCTTCAGGCGAAACCAAAGAGGGGATAGAATTTCCCTGCCTCCGAGCCTTAACCGAATTATGAAAGAAAGCAGTGTTCCTGTCCCCTTCCTGAAGCCAATCAACACGAGATTTCTGCTTCCAAAAGATCTCCTCCCGAAGCTCCCACTCTTCTAAACCCTTAAGAGCCAAGGACTCAGCTTTACTTAGATCAGGGGTCAGCCCTTGGTCTCGAATCATACGAGTGATGTTATCCAACTTAGACTGAGCAGCCATTTTCTGAGCATGGAGGTTCCCAAAACATTGTTTATTCCATCTCTTAAGCCTGTACTTCACATGTTGAAGCCTCTTCCAAAAGGTAAACATGGCTGTCCCATGAGCGGGCCTCCCCTCATACCACCAATCCAACATAAGATCATGCAAAGACTGATCTCTTAACCACATTAACTGAAATTTGAAAGAAGGGTTTTTGGTGACTCCATACGTGGTGACAGAGAGCTTGATCGGCCAATGGTCGGAACCTCTCCAATCAAGAATTTCTGAGCTGGTGGTCAACCTACTGTTCATCCAATAGCAGGAAACCAAAAATCTATCGAGTCTTTCCGAGATAGCCTCAGCACCACACCTCCTATTATTCCATGTGAAGACACCATTGGTTGGCTTCACATCAATGAGATTCAAGGAGCCAATCATATCCCTAAGAAGATCTGCAGAGGGGTCCAACCTGGCTAACCCTCCTCGTTTTTCATCTAGGCCCGTAACAGCATTAAAATCCCCGGCCATAATCCATGGGAGAAAAGGGTCCAAGGCCCGCAAGAATTTGATGTGAGCCCAGAGAATTGACTTACCTGAGAGATTAGTAGGAGCATAAATATTGGATAAGAGGCACCTTTCTCCAGTCACGAAACAAGAGGCTACCAGGGAGATAGAAGACCGACTAGAAATCCACCATAACGGGAGCACTTTCCTTGGATTCCAGAAACAAGCCAACCCCCCTGAACTGTTCAAAGCACCCACCCCTTGCCAATTGCCCTGGGGCCAGATGTGCGAAGCACAATTAGCCAAACCATCCACTGTAAGCTTAGTTTCCTGAATAAAAACCACATCGGGAGACTGAGATTCAATTAATCTGCGAACAGCCTTTTGTCTAGGGATGTTGTTCAACCCCCTAACATTCCATGATAACACAATCATTTATGGGGGTGGGAGAAGTGGGAATCAATGGGTTTCACAGACCCAGCCTCAACCAAAGTATCCCCAATAATCTTGACCTTCTCTTGATCAGTCTTCCTGCCACTCCTTAACGGTTTATCAAGAGGCCCCTTTTTAAAGGATTTCTGGTGTAAGCCTAAAGCAGGAGGGGCTTTGTTACCCTTCACAGAGTCTGAGGCCCCCTTAGGAGCAGGGGGGTCAGGCACCATCACAACAGCTCCCTTCGGAGCCTGTGACCCTTGGAGATCCCTTATATCCTGAACTTGAGAAGGTAGATCCTGAGCAGTCTGATCAGCCAGAAGGTCCCCTGGAGATACACTCTGATCCTCCTTCTTTGCATCCTCATCCTGACCTTCATGCATACCCTTAGCCCCAGAAGAGAGCTCAACTGGAATACCTTCCTCCTGGGCCAAATCTTCCAGAACATCAAATCTATTAAAAGTGTCGTCATTGTGACTATCCAACCAAGTTCTCTTCTTACCCTTGCCTTTGTTACGGGGCTTAACCTGAATAAAGCCCTCGCTATCTACAGGTTCATTAGACACAGGATCCTTCCCTTTGTCACCCTTAGAAGGTCCAGAGGCAGCCAAGGGGAAGGGCTTAAATCTGGGACATTTGCGGTGTAAGTGACCATATTCATGACAAATTCGGCATCTAAACGGGAGGGTCTCGTAATCTAGCTGTTGGATCCAAGAAGAAGATCCCATGCGGATTTCCATAGAGTCTGGTAACGGATTATTTAAATCAACTTCTACACAAATGCGGGCAAAAGAAATTACCTTACGGTCTTGAGTTTGTGTAGCCGATCCCACAGGTTTTCCAAGAAGCATTGAAATTGAATGAAGAATATCTTCCCTCCAAAATTCCAAAGGAAGCCTCGGCAGACGAACCCACACAGGTACCCGCGAGGGGATCTCCTCAGCAGAGTTGAAACCCATGTGCCAAGGCTTGATGAAAAGCCCCACCTGGTTAAAGAAATAAGGGCCTCCTTCAAAAGCCCTATTCCTATCCGACATGCAAGAAAAGATGACCAGAAAATAGTTATTAGCTGCCAAAATAATCTCCATATCACCTTCAGGATTCCAAACCCGACGAGCCCAGGAGTCCAACACCGGTAGAGACAGACGAAGGCCCAGAAATTTGCAAATAAGGGCATGGCTACACCAGTATTCAAAGTCTTCTGAAACTTGCTCAGGTTGAATAACCAAAACAGGTCGATCCTCCGATCTTTCCAAGCATCCGTTTACTTTTTTGATTCGAAACATCCCTTTTGAAGAGGAAACCCCATCCCCAGATTGGGGTTTACCCAGCTGATCCATAACACCCGCATGCAATGAGGAAGATGGCTCCACCATCTCCAAATCCCCCTGAGAAGCCTGAGACAGAGCAAAACCTCGATTCTCCATGGACCAAATCGCACGATCCACTCCAAAAAGAGAGAGAGAGGGGCGGGACAAGAGGCTCACAGCCTCAGATCCCAAAGCCCCACCCACAAGAAAAATGCACAGCAAAAAATTGAAGAAACGTAGACCACCCACGAGCTGGACAGAGGTCGCACCCCCAGCCGACCTGCGCACCTTGAACACCTACAAAGATCCCCAGGCACCCGCCACGGGGCAGGCAGCAGGGTAGGTGCTCACCCCCAGTCGCTCACCCCTGAAGAGCCATCCCAACAAGGCCAAGACCTAACTATAGAGGTGTTGGGATAGTTAATTTCTATTTTGGGATTTGATTCCTTTCAAGAGAGGCGTGATTTCATTTGGAAATTTTATCTAAGTTGAGACATGTTGAAACACCCATCAACAACATCAATATCAAGTTGCATTACCAAGCAAACAACAAGCAATTCAAATTCAAATTTATGATGAATACTTAGAGGAAAAAGTGTTGTTGAGCATTGGATGACAAGTTATTGTAAATACAATTTTTTGGGTTGTAGCTACATTCATCAATAGTGCACTTATCTTGAAATAGTTTCCATCATTTACAACAATGAGAGAAAGTGGCCTAATCCCCTAGAAATTTCTTGGGTAATGATGATACACAAAGATCAAGGTCTTATCGATCAATAGAGCAACAATAGACATTGGAAAGACAAATAGTTAGGGTGTTACCTTCATAATAGTATAAGAGTTTGAAAATTATAAAATATATGAATATCCTATATATTATCATTTCAAATGTATGCATGTATGGAAAAAAATGCATATAATCCTAAGAAAAAAGGGAGGAACATCTCAAAAAATTCTAGAAAAAATCATAAAATTCTAAAAAATACTTTTGAATTTATATTCTTTCTTTACTAATTAAATTTGAAAGAAGCTTTATTTGTTTGGGGAAGACAAAATATCATATGGTACATTTGTAACATAGTAAACATTCAACTTGTGAATAGAATTTTTTAAAACATGTTCAAGGAAAAAATTTGCTCAATAAGGTTGAATATGTAGTTAAAAAGCATTGTGGGATCATTCCTATATTAAATAATGGGTATGATATAACTAGATTATGATATTGAATTGAATCTAATTGATCATATATAGTACATTTTTTTATAAATATTCATCAAACAAATTAAGAACGATTATTGAACAAACTATTTATCATTAACTATTCTAGATGTTTACATTACCTAAAACTCTAACTACCATGATATATATATATATATATATATATATATATATATATATATATATATATATATATATATAAACACAGTTGACATAACATCCCCATTAAACCTTTGAATTGGTAAAATATTTTGAGACAAATAAAATGTGAAACCATTTCTATTAAGAAGTTTCAGCATGATTAGTTTGAAAAATAAAAGAATAGATTCTCACACGTTTTATTGGCAACCATTTCTGTCAAGAAGTTTCAGCATGATTAGTTTGAGAAGTGGGAGACTAGATTCTCACTGGTTGAGAACCAATCAATCATTGAAAAAATACAAAATTAAAAGGAATACCCAATCCAAGACAAACACACAAAGCGCGTTACGTGTATCTATGCAACGAATCTCTTTACTCATTGTCGGCTTCCTCTAACGACGAGACGTGGAGAAGACTTCAACAATAGTTTCTGGAAGTTTACATCTTATACGCTACTGCTATTTTTCCACTCGAAAACAATAAAATAATCTCAACGGTAAAAGAAAGTTTCCCTGCATGTTTCTCGTGTTTCCATCTTTATATGCTCTTGCCTAATCTCATCTTTTTCAATCCACTCTGCTGTGTGGTTGTGCAATAGTAATACCCATTGTTTACCAAGAAGAAGAACTCATCTGGCTTGTTAATTCTGCAATAATATCATGTCTTCAGAAATATCAGGGTGGGAATTGGCATTAGCCATGAAGAGGCCATTGAAGACGGAGCTTTATGAACTTCATACCATTTATGAGGAGGAGGAGGAGGATCAGATTGAAGAAACATCATTATTATCATCCAGTGACAGCAGGCATAAATCCCAATTTGAGAGCTTTTCAGATATTGCAAGATTTATCGCTGTTTTGGTGTCTTTTCTTTTTCTTCTGCTTCGTCCGTCTCTCAAAGCAAGCTCTGTCGTATTGAGTTAGTTGAGGGATTGTCTGTATTGGTTAACATAAAATAATCTGTCAAGATTTTGCGTCAATGGGTTTCTTTTACTGGGTGTGGAAAAGTTCTTTCTGTATTCCAGAATTCGTTAAAAAATCATCTGTATTTGAAGCTCTGAAAGATTATTTCACTCAAGGCATCGAAACCATTTGTAATCCTTTGCCTTAATAGAGAGAAATATGAGATATGTAAGAAACGATTGCTGGATTTCAGCCCGGGTGTAGCTTATTAAAGTTATTCAGTTTATTAATTTTCTTTTTTATATTGCTTGGAAATTTAGGAATATGAATTGCTCCAGTGATGCGATACCAAGTCATAGCAAAATTCCACAAAACATAGTAAATGATAATTAATATGCATTCTGCCTATCATAAGCTATTCTATTTGAATATTATATTTTTTAACAGTTAAAACACTCATTCATAATTTTACTATCTTATTTTTATTAAAAAAATAATAAATAATTATCCTCTTATTAGTGGTCAAAAGTTACTTTTGACTTTTCAATTGATGTTTAATAATAATCATTAACATGCATGTTTTTTTTAAATGTATGGATTGATTATGTTAATAAATAGTTGTAAGTTAAAAAATGATCACATCTTTCGATTTTTTTTCTTATAGATCATGTAATATTTCTCTTTCAAAATTCTAAGGACTAGAATATTAGTGATTCACATAGGTAGACTCTCAGTTGCTTCTTTATATATGCATGTTTTTTATATGTTTTCTTATTCATTGGACCATTGTTCTTAGTTTATTAGAGATGGGTTGAATTAGGCCCACTTTGACTACATACTATATTATTTGGTTGATTTTGTACTAAATTTTACTCGTAATAAATTATCATTTCTAGCCAATAAGAGTGTAATGGTCAAATCACAAGATTGCTGTGTTCACCACAGTTCAATCTTCCACTAGATCATTGTGCTTGTAGGCCATGTATCTTTGTTGGGCCGTGCTGAGCTCGTAGGATGTCTACCTATTTTGGGTCATTAAATCATGGGTTTGAACAAGGTGATAATGTCTAAGGGGTTGAAGCCCTCTAGTAGTGGTCTTAGTGATAAATCCATTGGGAAGAAATCCCCCTGTTAGTGGTCTCTCTAGGCTTAGACTAGGCTAAACACTCGAGTTTACCAAATAAAAAGAATCATTTGTATATTGCTAATATATCCAATATATTTAATGAGAGAACTAAGCTACCATAAATTACATGTTGCATTCTCTAGTCCTATTTGACTACAATCTATTACCACATCCTCTAGCACTATATAGTTGTAAACTTCTTGCAAATCTAGTGGGGCTACTACTCAACATGCCTTATGGCACTAAAATATCCTTGGAAGAGTTCAACCCCGACCTCTAGAATAATAACTAATAGATACAACTACTTGACCACACCCTCATTCATACTTTGTTGTATCAATGTTTTATGGTTATTCATTTTGATTTAATATTTGAATATAAATGATTTTATATGCTTTCATCCAAAGTAAAAAAGATGACAACAATTGCATCCCTCAATTAGAAATTAGTGAAATGATTACGATTCAAATATCACTCATCATTTATATAAATAAATCTTTATCATAATATTGTTAATTGCTAATAAAGCACTTGTAAGTTGAACATCTTGT
>VDFB02077723.1:0-22947 GCA_007258455.2 Sequoia sempervirens
CAATGCACAAAGGACTTTAATCTTTCAATTTTTGTAACTAACTCCTTGGGAAATAATCCTTCTGGAACAATCCCTTCACAACCCATAGTCTACAAAGACTTCATTAGATGTTGTACATACTTATAAACATCATTTAATTTTTTTTGTAATTTTTCTTTCTCCTCTTTCTCCCTATCCAATCTCCTTAAGATTGCTTGAGAAGATTCTTGGAACTCTTCTTTTTCTTGTTCCTTGGTAGTAGGCCCTAGGTTGATTGTTTGCACCTTGTAATCTGATGGACTAACTTCATCTTTGAAATTATTTGTTGTAGGAACAGCCACATGTATAACCCTTTATTAAATTCATCTTTGGACATCTAAGAAATTGTCCTGGCCCTCTTTCTCTGCTTGGAATTCCCCCATTGCTGAAGTAATTTTTCCCAACTCAAGGTCTCCTCTTGTACAATGTTTGGCTTCTTGCTAAGCCTCTTTTCTAGCCATTTTGGAGTTGTAGTTTGTTTAGTTATCACTTCCTTATTGGGACTATCAACCACATTTACCTCAACATCTTGCTTAGTTTTTGGTTGATTTTCTTGTTCTTCCTTTTCCTAATGAGGATTGTCAGCAACTTCTTCTCTGTTTTCTCCTTCCTTAGGGTGATCTTCCTGTTCATCAATTATTACCTTTTCAAGGGACCTTGATACTTTTCGTTGAACAACCTTAGACCCTATGTTCTTACTTTCTACTTTAGAGGCAGATTGTCTTATCTCTTGTACAAACTTCCCCCATTCTCCACTACCAGGAGTGGAAATATTATCATCTTCTTCATTAAGTTGTTCAGGGTTATTAGATATGTTTCCCTCCTCTGGAAGTGCTTCTTCAGAAACTTGTACATTTTGGTGTGGAGAAGGAATGGGAGAATTATTTCCTATAGCTGATCTCTTTTCTACATCATCGGTAGGTGCCTCTTCTTCTACAAAATTTACTTTTTCCATTAGAGTAACCTTCTTCTTAGGATAAATTCTCCTAACATATACTTGGGTATTTTCCCCTGAACTCTCTAAATCCACAACTTTTGTTGCAGAAGGAGCATCTATGGAAACTTCATCTTTTCTTGCCTTAGTAGCCTTCTACCTCTCTATGAGTATTCTTCTTTCCCTCACTGGTTGTGAGGTTTCACTCTTTTCAACATTTGTGCCAGCTTGAGTAGCTCTCTTATTCTTATGAGATGAATTCTCTCCTTGGTTTACCTATACCTGGCTCCTTGTTCTCCTCTTGACAGATATGGGTTCACCTACTTCTTCATGAACTTCCTCCTCATGAGGTGCAGTAGTGTTAGCTTCTTTATTTACTTCAACTTCTTCTTCATCCTGAGACTCCAATTCTCCCATTAATTCATAGGTGAATTTCACACCTTCTGCGTCCAATTCCAATAATTTGTGCTTGAACCATAACCTAGATTACTTCTTCATTGGTTCAATAACCTGATTCAAATATGTGATTTCTTCTTCAGACCAATTAATAGGAGGCAAGGGCCAGTTTCTATATGTTTCAAAGTCATGGTGTTGAAGTAGGTATGCATCATCATCTTGTTGATCTGGCACCTCAACAACTTTGTATAGTCCGATTGATTTCAAAGGTAGCCTTGAGAACCTTCTCTTTGTAGCCTTAAATTCATCCTAAAATCTTTCCCAATAATCTTCAATGTCATCCTTGTGCCTAAAAGTCCTATTGGCTTGCTTCACAACCTTGCCATATGGATCAAAATTATTTCTATTGGTTTGGGAGTATAACTCAAATTGGGTCATTTCCTTCTCAGAATGTTGATCACTTTGAATAGAAGGGCATGCCTCCAAAGCCCCTATTCTCAATGGGAATTTTGATCCCAATCCTTTCTTCTTTATGTTGCCTTGTAGGATTTCTTCAAAACCTACCATCTTCCTTGTCAATTCTAGCATGAGGAGTTTGTTGGTGGGATACCAAGGTAGTCTAAGAGGAACAACAGGAGATCCATGCACTCGAATGTATGTAATCCTTTGGAACTGGGTGAACCATTGGCCATATTGCTTGATTAAATCCATTGCATCAGCAGAAATCCTGACATGAAGAGCATCTTGCAAGAATCTAGGAATATACATGAAGAAGGCATCATTAGCCCTTTTGAAGTTGGATGTTTTATGTTGTAAATGTGGATACACGTCCCATATCTTATCCTGCCCTAGGATTTATTTGCAGCTAAGACCCTTTTACTTAGTCTTATGTGCCAGCATGTACACTAAATATGAGGTCATAGTGAACCTATTAGTTTCCTGCACACTCCTCAATTGAGCATCTAGATTATTGCTTATGATCCTTGCCAATGATAGTGTTTGTTTTCCACAATTTGTGTGATAGGATGGAAAATCTAGGTTTGAAAGATATGTGCCTCTTTCACCCCCATGACTATGCCCAAAAGAGTTATGATGTCATGGTATTCCAGCTTGAAGTCACTCCTCTGCAACTACTTGGGAAATTTTGAGTAGTGTGGCTTGGGTTTCAATATCCATGCATTGTTCATAATCTCTAAAGTTCTATTGGGGTCTTGCTCATAGAACTTGATAGCTTCCCCAATGTTTATTTCTTCAATGATCTTGTGATGAGAGGCAATGTTGAAGACCTATGCAATTGAACCTTCAGTTAGGTTAGCCATGACTCTACCTTGTGACCCAATTATGATTCTTGTTCTAGAGTCATAATGCTTTGCACATTCCAAGACTAGCTCTGGACATAGTTGTGTCGGTGGGAATGCTATTGTTTATGCCAATCCAGTGTGAGTAATCTTTTGAGGTAGCTTAGTTGGTGCTTTCCCAAACATCCTCTGCTAGAAGTCATCATAGTCCACATGGCCCATGTTGGTATCTACAATAATTTACCATGTAGAGGCAATCTTGGTCTCCAGCTAAATACCTTTAAAGTCATACTTCATCCTTTCTTGTCTTTTCCTAACCTCTTCTTGCACTAGAGTAGCTTTTATCTTTTTTTAGGACTTTCCTTAGCCTACATCTATTAGAAAAAAAGGACCATAATCATGAAAATGAAAAACAAATATATACCTACTCATAAAGAACCAACATGAAATGATAATGCCCTTGTCTTCAACTGATGACAATTCAAATTCAAATGGTAATATAATGCAATCAAATTCCACAATGATGCTCAAGTAAATTACACCCCCACAAATTAGTAACCATCAATAGTATTCATCATATACCATTCTTTTATCAAATGGCACTCGAAATCAAAACACTAGGAGAAAGTTTAGAGAATCTAGGAAAGCTCATATTTTTTGACGGAACTACGGTTGGGCCAATCCAAGAAAGCTCAAATTTTCTGAATCTCATCCAATCATGTGCATTTTCCTTATTAACCAAGTGAAATTGACGATGGATGAATTACAAAAATTTAATCAATCAAGTTTAAGCTTCGATCACTTCAAAGACATCACATTGATTACATTCATTCCATAATTCAAGTGTTTTAAGGCATTGGAGTTCAATCGTTCAGGGCTCGAATATTTCGTGGGACCTCAGATTACCCAGATGAACTGATGTTTGGGTAATTTGAGTCTTCTTGAATTATCTAATTGGATGCTAGGATCAAAAATTGACTAAGTGTTTGGGTAATCATTTTTTCTCGATATTAAGCCAGTCAAGGGATTTGGGTAATCTAAGGGTTCTCGGATTCTCCAAGTAGATTAGGGCTCAGAAAATCTGAGCTACCTTAGAATTTCTGAAGTGAGCCCAGGTTTTCAAACCTTGCTAAGTGTTTGAAAATGTATCACCAAAATGATAAACAACATGGATTCTCCTTTGAAAGACCGAATGATTACTAATTATAAGGTAAAGTTCGAGTGATTTGCATGAGATCCCTAGCACTTAAGCCTTCCTTCATTGGATTCAAAAACTCATTGCAAGAGATTTACACAACTAGGGTTTTTTCCAAGTCTATTTCACAAAATATCGTAATGCTACTTCATTCTTAATTTGAATCATGAAACTCAGCAGGAAAACATAAAGACATTCAACTAGCTCATGCATTCTAAATAAAGTCCTCATTCATTCCTCAAATG
Organism: Sequoia sempervirens; assembly: GCA_007258455.2. Taxonomy (NCBI): domain Eukaryota; kingdom Viridiplantae; phylum Streptophyta; class Pinopsida; order Cupressales; family Cupressaceae; genus Sequoia; species Sequoia sempervirens. Next base: position 4,087 of record VDFB02077723.1, read on the forward strand.
GAACCCCCAAACAATAAAACCAAAAAAAATGTACATCACATACTCCAAAATTCTATGGCCGACTCATATTATGGAGAAATTTATCAACAAAGCTTCAATAGAAATCAACCACTAGTGGGGGATGAAAGAGCATACCTTTAAATAATGTGCAACAAAGAGGAGCACAACCAAAGACCTTGAGAGGAGACTACCAAACCCTAAGATGATCACTCAGAGCAGACAAACCTTCACAATGGAGCTCAAGTTAACCATTGAATAGAAAGCACTCTCTCAATTTTCAACTCACAAGGATGAAAAGTGACCCAAAATGAAGGCTAAACCTAGATATAAAGTCATTTTCATGCAATAAATGACCATCATTGATGCGTGACGGGACATTTGAAAACTCAAAAATGCGATATGAACTTGGATTCGAGTAATCTAAGGTAGCTCAGATTATCTGCCTAGACTAAGGTTTAGGTAATCTGAGGTACCTTGGAATTATCGAACCTCCCCGATACTTAGCGATTTTTTCCTGAATCTAAACCTTTTGATCACGAGTCAATTTCTAAGGGCTAGACCATCACTTGGAGCTGCAAGATGACATCTCAAATGTAGGTTTTTCATTGAACACATGGGTGAATCAAGAATAAGATTGAGAGACTCGTCCCTTAAGGGGAAGCAAGTTAGGACCCTAAGAAAAGAAAATAACAAAATAAAGCAAGAAAGGAGGGTCCCTGCTTTCAGTAAGTGTTTGTGCAGAAACTACACAACAAAACCGAAGATGGCAAAAACCATGATGAGAAATGTTGCTAGGAGCTACTATCCTAATCCAGCCTCACAATCCAATGTTTAGTTACAATGCTTTAAGGGCACCAACCCTAAGGAGACACCAATCCCTTGATTTTAGGAGAACCCACTCCAAGGAAGCACTCACTCCCTACTCTGAACACCTACCCAGATATCTAATGGAACCCACCAATCAGACTTACAATTCAGAGTATTACAATTTGATTACAGTTTTATGTTGCAACCTATTTGCAACTACACCAATTTTTTGCACCCCTCTTCTTATTCTCTAATTTTCCTCTTCTTAGTTAGTACATATTGGGTATGCCTGCAGAAGCTCAGAATTCTCTCTGTAATATGCACTATGTCTTCTGCAACTCGGTTCTTTTTCCACTCTGCTTCATGACACTTTTCTCTTCACTCTAACTTCTTCCAGATTCCACACACCAACCTTTTATGTTTTCTTTTATTTTATTTTCTTCATAGACCTAAAATTACTGCCTCGATTTGTGCACCACTAACCAATACATCTGGACGCTTTTGTTAGGGTTTTCCCACTATCTTCTTCAAGAAGCTACCTATCCATCAAGCCAATCATAATCAAATTCAAATTATAGTTTGTTAAACATGGCATTCTCCAATACCCTAACATTTGTATGCAATTAATGCTCTCCCAAGTTGTGTTGGACAAACTGAGCTTGATCTCAATCACTTTCACAATCCATGCCACCACCTTGCACATCAAATATCTAATATACTAGTTATAGAGGCAAATAGATCATTTAATTCTATTCACTGTGTCAAAAATCAAGTGAAACCCTCATTCACATGGACCTATCTATCATAATCTTCATCTTTGAACCTAGACTATCGATTTGCAATCTTCATGCCATGATCTAGTGATTTTTCGTTAACCTTGGCAACTTTAAGACATAGCCGTCAGATAAACCTTCTTCAAATTTTCATCATTGACCTTTACTTATCTGGCATCCACATCATCACCACACAATTCACAACAACGATGTGAATTGGTCTATTACTCAACCACTAGGTGCCACCTGTCGACACATCACAATCCACCTTTATCGCCTTCCTATTAGGCCCCACCTTCAGAGTGTCCAAGGGACTCAAAAAAATTCCGCCCAATATGTTGAAGTTCATTCAATGGTGTTTTATCGTTTCATCAAAGGAACTCTAAAGTGACTCCTCGCGACATGATGTGGTCTCCCCAACATGAACACACAAAATTCGCCAACTTGGAGCACTAGGTAAAGGGGTTGATCATGGAATGACTTAAATGACATAAGTTATGACTTATATGACCAGTTACCTCCAATAGGCATTCAATGAAAAAATAGAAAACCTATTAGAGTTCCATGACTACAACCCTAGGGTTCAACCAATTAACCCTAATTCTATCTGAGAGCATCAACAAACCATTTTTTAGTGCATTATATATCCTATGGACCTATACTATACTTTTCTGAGAAGCTCTCAGAGAACCCATTGAATTTGGTACCAAATTTTCCTTTTAACACCTAGAAGCCACTGTTGTAGACAGATCAAAACATTTTTTCAACTTTGCAACATTTTGAACAACTTTTGCACCATCAACCAACCACACACTTCCAGAACTAGATCCACATCTCTCATAGTCATCCTTTGTCATCATGCCAACAATATTCCTTGCATGATATCCCTTTTTGGCATCAATGACACAAACATGCTAACACTAAGTCATTTTTTATCAAGTATTTGAAGAGTGAAGAGAAATGAAAAGGTAATTTGAAGCAATTTTGAAGTGTTGTGTGAAACCCTTTCAACAAAGAAATTACAAGGTGTTTATCATTTCTTGCTAAACCCTAGTTTAAAAAAGGTTCAAAATGCTTACTTCACTAGTTATTGATGTTTTGGAGTGGCCAAGACCTAAATTTAAGAATCACCCATATAAATCTATGGTATCATATCCCAAAGGTGTATTTTCAAGGGTTCCATATGGTGTAATGTTGTAGAGAATGGGGATTTGCTACTCATGAGTCACTTTATTCTCAAGAGATTCCCAAGGGGTGAATTTCCCTAAACTACCTCAGGGAACAAAGCGAGCAGTTCTATAATCTAAAGGAGTAAAATCACAAAGGTTTTCTAGACAAACTAATGGGCTCTTGGCCAAAGGATAGAAATGTGGGTCAAGAACGATGTGGCATGCTAGTGTCTCACTGGTGTACTAGCATCAATACAGACCAAAAATCAAGTTTATAATAGAGAGCAACAAAGTGACTACTAGCAATCTGATTACTAAGAACTTATAGAATGCAATAAAATTTTAAAATGTAATGGCACTAAAGTAAAGTGAATTATAAATGATAAATATAAAGAGAAGGAAAATTCTTACAACCACCCAAGTAATGAATCCTCCAACAAGGAAATATCTTCAATACCTGCATGCATGAGATCAAGAGAAAATGTTGGGGTTGTATAGGGGTTTTCCTCAATCAAACCCTCATTTTGGTGTTCCCACCTTCATGGATAGCCAAATAGATAGAGAGAAATAAACTATGTGATGAGTGTTAAAAGAAAACATCACTTGAGGAGGAGAACCCATATCACAATATATAGGTGATAAAAGCATTCCCCGCTTGGGGAGGAGAAGCCATATCACAAAATGGAGATTCAATAGATGGGGAATGTGTGAAATCCTAGGATGTTTGCAAGCACAAAGAGAGATATCAATTGCAAGGCTTAAGGAAGCCATAGAGGGATGAAGATAGCTACAAGAGCCAAGAGTGTTGTAGAGGGAACTGTGAGAATGCAAGAGTGTTGTAAAAGCTTGAGAGCTTGAGGTTGTTGTAACAAACAACAGATTTGTGCAAGAAAGATAGTAAGAGAAAGATAGGAGAATGTCCAAGATGGAAGCCAATAGGGAGAATAAGATAGAAGACCAAATGGATTGAAAAATGATTTTTAAAGAGGGAAAAGAAGCTTCTTGAGATGTTTTAGGGCGTCCCTAGCCATTACCACTTACGGAATTTTCTTACAAGTGGCAAACATGCTTGGAAATGGCCATTTGAACATTGAAATGTCATGAGATGATAATGCGGAACATGAACATCTGTGTGGCATGCTAGTGTCCAAAAATATCACGCTACAAAATGATAAGAATAGGAAAAAGATGAGGTTTGATGCAAATTTCACATGCGAGGGTAGTTGTTGAAAAGGAGTGCTAAGTATCTTGAGAGGGGAAAAAGGCTGATGCAGTGGCTAAAATGATCCTACACAAGATGCTAAGGGAGTGGATACTAAAGCGGATAAAAGAATGTATGTGAAATTGCAAGGGGTGAAATTTTATGACATCACATTTTGTCCCCACTTTAGCGGGAATATGAATCTACACTAATATGCATGCTAAAGAAAATATACTAAACATAAATAACATCATGATACAAAAAGGATACTATAGAGGAAGCAAATAACTCTTTGAACCAAAGAAGCATTCCCCTAGGTTGAAGACCTGTAAAAAAAATGCATTAGACAATAAATACTTGCATGAGACAATAAGGTTAGAACATATAAAAATCACACACACAAACACACAACAAACTAAAGGATTTGAGTCACCAAAGTGAAAGAGACCTCAATGTATAAAGTTGTCTCAATACTATGTGTCATCCCCAAATTAAGAAATAACACACATAGAAGAATTCTAAAATGAAGAGAAGAATGTAAGGATCGATTGCTTCACCAGAAGAATGCACCCAAAAGTTAGGGAAGCAACCAATATCGAAGAGAGAAAGAGTATATACTTAGAATGAAGAAGATGTAGATCTTCGATCCGGTAGACACAATTGAGAAGATAATTTAAGAGAGAGAGATGGAAAAGCTAGAAAGGAATGGAAATTCCAAGAGAGATGGCTCCATAGGTCCTTAGACCCAAGGAGAGTTGAAAATTTGTGCCACAAACCCGTAGACCCATGGGAGGTGAACAAAAGGCTCTATAGGTACTTTCTCCTATAGAGTTGAACAACTATATCGAAGGCCAACAAACCAATGGTGAAAAAATCCCATAGGATGAAAGAACTTCACAGGGCCTTGAACCTACAAAGAAGGTGCCCCAAGTACTCTGTCCTAAGGAAATCCTGATGTAGGGGACTCTGCAGAGTTGGATTGGGTCCTCATAGGTGTTCGGTCCTACAAGGTTGATTGAAAATTAGCTTCACGGGTGCACCTGCAAAGCAACATGTTAATTCATAGACTAAACATGTTATGAAATCTTGATGAAAATGAGCTCTACATGTTCTTAGTCCTACAGAGCAAGACTAATCAGAGAGAGAAGCTTGCGGCTACTACAAGTTTCATTGCAAGAGAGTCACAAAAATGATAGGTCCATCCAGGCTAGCACCAAGCTAGATTCCAATGAATTCATTCAATAGAAAAGCTTTCAAAGGGAGGTCCCTCGGGAACTCTTCAAAAGAAAAGGGGTCCACTCAAGGGGATGCTCCAATTAAAAGATAGAGAGAAAAGAGGGGATCCTTAGAAGGACACACATCTCCAGAACAATTTATCACTGCCCCCAACATACAAGGGAGGAGAACCATGCAAGGTCTTACATTCACTAGTGGAATGGCCAAGCACTTGATGGTATGCATAGAAAGAATGTTTTTCTTTATCATTCTTATGAAATTTCTTACGTGTAGGAGGAAGAGTAATTAAGTGGGCTTTAAGAAGCCTCAACAAAATACACTCTTTCTCAGACAAAGAATGAGGAGCGGGAAGAAACCCTTTATTTTGCAAAGAAAAGTTTGACTCACACAAGAAGAAGACACTAAGATAGAAGACAATGGAGGATGAATCAGCCCAACAGAATGAGGTTGAGTGGAAATCATGTTGCCATTCAACCATGGTTTCTATTTAGATTGTTCATTCAAGCAACCAAGCCCCAAATTATGCTTATGAGGTACACATTCTATAGGGACTTGAATGATTTGTTTGTTATGCCCACAACCTTTATGCCCATAGCCATATCTAGAGACAAACTTAAAACCAAGGCCATAACTTTCTTGCAAATCTTGAGGAGGAGGATCTACATAGAGAGTATTATTCCAACAATGAGGATTACACTCCTCTATAGGATCATTATTATCCTTCTTGACAGGACTGTCAATATTGCCCTCTTTAATAAAAGTGTGATCATATTCCTTAGAAGGAGGAGGATAAACATTAAGAACATTATAATTATTGCTCACATTATCCTTCAATAAAGACGAATAATCATCTTTGATAGCAGGTGTGGATGATGTTATCAGAAGGTTTGAGTGGATCGGGTCAACTTTACATTCTCCAATGAAGGATTCTGTAAATTCTAAAGAACCTCAATCATCACCAAGACATACATTTTCTTGAGAAGAGGTGGAAGGAGTAGATTTAAGATTTCTTTCTTCAAAAGGATCTTCTTCAGGGACATCTATCTCAAGAGTATCCTTTGTAGTAGGTACTACTAGAGTAAACATCAACACATTGGAAGACACTAAAGTAATAAGAGTAGGCACAACTGAAACCTAACCAACAACTACCATTTCACATAAGTACATAGCCTCTGGGTCATCCCTGACTATCTACTTGATTATTGCAAATGAACTTAATAGATTTATGTAAGGTAAATAGGACTACATCCATAGCATGAATCCACCATCTACCAAGAAGAAGGTTATATGGTAATTTTTTGACATAACATATGCAAGGATGGGTATGGTAATGGGTCCCAACCTCAAAGGAAAGACTATCATTCCTAGGGATTGTCGACCAACATTATTGAACCCATGAATGACAATAGAAGAAGCATTAAGAGAAGATGAATCAACATTAATCTTAGGAAATTGATCAATGCTACATACATTGAGTGTTGAACCAACAATAGTGAGAGTACATCTAATGTCAATATTATTAATGTTAACTATAATCAATAAAGGATATGCTTATTTCTACACATTCGGGGGTAGAAGTTCTTGAGGATAGTATGTGATATGCGATGAATCCACACAAATATGAGCCATCAACGCATTAACATATGTCTACCTAGCAAAGGCAAGCAAGAGGATCTTATGCAAGGCTTCCTAAAAAATACCTTGATAAACCAGAGCAAACTAAAGCAAGTTCCATAGTGAGATCTTGGTTGGAGTAACGCAAAGTTTCTCGACAAGATCATAATCACCAAGTGCCTTAGTCGTAGATTTAGGTGCTTGAGGAAGGTTTGGTTGATAAGGACGTAAAGAAGTGGGTTGATTAACATTCTATTTATTTTTTCTAGTCTCATAAATATGGGCTACCACTCTACAAGAGGGAGCCTTAGAAAGGCCAAGAAAATCAATATTAAATGGAACAACATTAATAGAACAAACCCTTTTAGGAGAAGGACTAGCTAGAGATAGATAAATGAACAGTCTCTTAGGCCTTTGAGGGGCAGTAGAGACATAGATTACATTTACAGAATCATCACAACTAGTGGAATAATTATTCAAATAAATATTCTCAACATTGATCCAAAGAGGACTGAATGTGGAAGGAGATTCATCATTCGCTAATGCATCATCTCTAAAAGAGAGTGCATTGGAATGAAAGGTAGATTCATCATTCACAAATGCATCAAATCTAGAAGAGAGTGCATTGGAATTGTGGACATCGAAATCTGCAAATCGTTAGTAACTAACATATACAAACATGATTAGTTTCCAAGCAATAAGCACCATTCAACATCCATATGAGATATCTAACATGTTTTAAAATGCTATCTAATAACAAGATACATAAAATCCTATAAAGAAAAACATGAAACCAATCTATCCCATATTGGATTGGTGTCACATGTGCTAGTGACCCTTTCCCAATCCTTGATTGATAGCTTAGATGATGATGATAAGATGGAAATGATGAGCAAAATTAGTTCTCAAGGAGAGTAACTTTGCATATGCTTTTTGGATGAAATTGTGGAGGATTTGCTCAATGTTGAAGCCTCTATTTGAAGATTTCAAATGCTAAGATTGTTGAAGGGGGACCAATGTGGGATTAAGATTCTGCCAATGAGATAAGGACACTTGTCATCATGTGATTAGTTGATGTGTATGCAAGATTTGGGAAGAGTGCCCAAGAGGGGGAAAATTTGAATTCAAATTTTGCCATAAATTTTGAGAGGGGGACAAGAAAGAAGAGCAATAAATGCCCTGTTTGACTTGTCATGTTGAGGGAAAATGATTGTTTTAATAAATCAATAAAATTGATTTATTGTGCAAGTGGCTAGGTCTAGATAATGCAAGTGGGATGTGATTAGCATTAGATTAGGATTAGATGATGATTATGTTGATTAATGCTGATTAGATGATTTGACTTTTTGGACTTAAATAATTGATTTATTTAAATCAGAAAATGGTGGAATATGATTTAAGATTTGATTTAAATAAAGTCCTGATTTATTTAATTAAATGGATGATGCAAAATGAAGGTTGACTGATAATGTTTATTTGATAAATGAGATTATTTAATGAATGGATTAAAGGTGATGAATGGACCTAATGCAACATCTAGTTCGGTTGATGAATGCATAATGAGAATTTTGCATGTCTACATTTTGCCCCTCTTTGAAACAATACGTACTTGTTGCGTTGGTTCAAAGAATAAACTACATAATCAGTAAAAATTTCATATTTTTCAAGATGCCAGCGGAAAAGAATTACAATTTTGTGCCCCTCGAAGAATCGGCGAAAAGGTCGGGCTGAGAGTGCGATCTGTATGATAAAATTCAAAATGGGTGGTTATGGATGTGATGCAAAAAGTGATTTCAAGATGCTTAGAATAACAAATCTATATTGACTCTAAACAAATTAAATGATGATATGATATGAGATGGATGGGAATGGATGATGTGATATCTTTGTGGTTATACAGCGGATGATTTATGATATGCTTAGACTAACAGATCTATATTATGATGATGATATGCATGTGAGATTATATGCAAAATACTGATGTTTCCTATTATGTATGATATGAATGATATGTGATATGCTGACTGTTTGTAGATGCAAGATGGATGCATGATGGATGCATGACGGATGCATGATGTTAGTGCGGGAATGAGATGATGACAAGAGGATCCAACAAGTCCATGATTAGTCGAGACTTTACTAGAGATAATGATGATAGATGATAGATAAATGCTGATGATGATGATTCGCTTATCAAGGATTGGGATTTTCAAAGGGTCACTTACTTTATTTTTTGATAACACACCTAAGCACGATGCATCAAGGTATAAAGGACCAGGATGGCGTTGTACTTAGTGTGATGGACTTTGACTCGACAAATAGATAGGAGTAATCTTGTTCACACTTGACATACGGAAACATACAGGATGCACTTAGAAGTCTCAAACATCACCGGGGACCAAAAACCACGGAAGGTATAACCAATCAATGCAATGATCAACAAGCTATAAAACATCCTCCATACATATCTAACAAAGCAAGTATTCGCTAAGTTATTTTACAAGAGCGTCCAACAAGCATAGCAGAAAAAATAATAATGATCGTTGCCCCATTCCTTTCTCTCTAAATCCTTCGTTCGGATATCATCGAGAGGTCCTTGGAATGGGCGCAATATGATAAATCAAAAGAAAAGATCAAGTATACAAGCAAGCCAATGTTCTTCATACCTTCAGCCAGAGGGATGTGTTTCAAAAGATGGGAGGCAAAACTTATTGCCAAAAGATAATGTCCATTGTCAGAACGGATCCTAGGACATGTTAATGACACGTCGTTTTGTTTACCCAAAGTGGTTGATTTGATAAAAGTGCCCATTGTCGGAACGGATCCTAGGAAATGCTTTGTATCAAATGATGATGAAATTGATTTATGATTTATATACCATTGATAAGAAAAGAGTTGACCAACTTGCTTGCCGACAGACCTATACTTGAGATTTTGACAGTTTAGGTTTTCACGTTTGACTGCTAGACTTGTTTCTGACTGTTTTACCAAAGGTTGAGGGTGATGACGATTTATTTTGGATGATTGATTATTGCGGGTGTAAGCGAAATGAGGCGGATGGGTGGATTTTTTCAAATATTTGGATGTTTTTGACATTTTGCAATGTTTTGAGGCTGTTTTTGGTAATTTTTTGAGGTTTTACAAATGTTTTGATTTTCGATTTTCCAATGTTTTTTGGGATTTTCCGAGATTTTTGACCAAGAGACTAACCTAAAGACCTATCCTAGGGGCCTCGGGGGCTTATCGATAGATTAGCCTTGCCTACGTTATACACGCAGAGACCACGTAGTTCGACTGACGACTTGACCGATTTACAGATGAAGATATACATGATGAGATGTCAGTTTATTATGACGAACTCCTATAGGACTGACCTAAATGTCTCGAGTTCGAGATACAACCTTGCCTACGTTCAAGCTTCGAGAGGAAACTGACGTGGATTCGGTACGGCAACTTGTTTTGGATTTTGAAATGTTTGAGATGTTTTTTTGGATTTTCGGTGCCGATGTTTTGGATTTTCTGATTTTAGGGGACTTTTAAGATCATACGAATCCGTCCAGATGAGAATGTGCCCCGGTGATGATGCAATAGACTACTCCGATAAAGGCAGGACAAACTGACCTTGAGAATGGGCCGAGTAGTACTAGGAGGGATCATGATACGAGCACAGGACCAAGCTATGGTGCGGATGTGAGCGAATGAGTGATGGATGGAGATATGGATGTGATGGACGATGGAAGCGAAATGGAGGGATAATGTAGATCGAGCCATAAAGATCCTGGTGGATGGAAAGTGCTTATTTACACAAGGCGCTTGTTTGCCAGGTTTTCACCAAGGTACCTGCCCAAAGTGCCACCGAAGTGGTTTTCACTAGAGGACGATTTTTCTCTTTACTATTTTTGATCCTTTTCTGATTTTTGGATTTTTGCTTTTTTTTTTTTTGTTGTTGTTACCAAGGCGCTGTACCCGAGGGTTTCCTTGAGTAACCATTTCAGGACTTTTTGCCGTTTTTGGGATTTTTGGTTACCTATACCTTGAAGATTTAGGCATAAAACTTTTTTGAGATGGGAGCTATTCATGGAGGCTCTGTAGAGTTCCCCGCCGGGGTGTTGATAGCTGATATGCCCCTGATTTGTAGCTTGCTGTGACAATGAAAGGCCCTAACCAATTGGGTTCAAACTTTCCTTTGCTGCTGGGATTTAGGACATTCTTCTGATTTTCTTTTAAGACTAATTCTCCAACTTGGAAAGTTCTACTTCTGATTTTCTTGTTGTAGCTCCTTTTCAGTCTATTCTGATACACTTGCAGATGGTTTAAAGCGTCCAGACGTCGCTCATCCAACAGTTCCAGCTCGTTCAGTCTTGAAACTCGATACTCCTCGTCCGTGATGAGATTTTGCAATGATACTCTGAGGGATGGTAACTCGATCTCAATGGGCAAGATGGCCTCTGATCCGTAGACCAAGGAAAATGGTGTGGCACCAGTGGGTGTGCGGATGCTAGTTCGGTAAGCCCAAAGGGCAGGATTAAGCTACAAATGCTAGTCACGACCTGCGTCATTGACTGTTTTCTTAAGGATTTTAAGGATGGACTTTATTTGCTTAATACGCTTGGCCATTGCAGGGATAGTATGGGGTGGAAGCGATGGTGGATTTTTGAATTTATCACGCAGGTCCACGGACTTCACGATTTGCTGAATGGGTGTCCCATTATCACGGGAATAATAGCACATGGAACACCGTAAGCGGCATATAGAATGGTCCGAGGATGAACTTTGAGATCTCTACTTTCACATTATGTAGGTCATAGGTATGGCTTCCAACCCACTTGGTGAAGTACTCAGTTGCAGTTATAATGAATTTGTGGCCGTTGGATGAGGTGGATGTGATTTTCCCAATGAGATCGAGTCCCCACTGTGAAAAGGGCCATGGTGTGATGATTGGATGAAGCTCTTGAGCTGGAGCATGGATGAGGTCCCCGTGTTGCTGACACTGTAGACCCTTCTTGACGTATTCATGTGCCTCTCTGTCCATGGTAGGCCAGTAATACCCACTCCTCAACAATTTCTTAGACAGGGTCATGCCACTCGAATGAGAACCACAGATGCCGTTGTGCACCTTAGTTAGGGCAGCCGAAGCCTCCTCAGGGTTAAGACATCTTAGTAAGGTTCCTTCTATGCTTCTACGATAAAGGGTTTCTCCTAAAATGACAAAACGAGATGCTTTCTTGATAAAGGTTCGGCTAAGGCTTGAACGCAAATCGGCGGGAATGATACCTATCCTAAGGTATGTGTAAATGTCTTGGTACCACTGATCATTTGGACCAACGATTTCGCACACAAATTCTGACTCCGGTACCTTGAATGCTGGTACGAGAAGCTGCTCTACCAAGAAGTCGTATTTCGGAACATTTTGAGGGATCTCTAAGAGTGATCCAATAGTTGCCATTGCGTCTGCTGCTCTGTTGTTGGTTCTTGGTACTTGCTCAAATGTGATGTCAACAAAATATTCCTTGAGATTTTCCACCAGCCTTTTGTATGGAGTTAGCTTATCATCCTTTGTTTGGTACTCATTGTTCACTTGACTTATGATAAGCTGTGAATCTCCATATACCTTCAATGCCATAATGTTCCACTGTACTGCTGTCCTGAGACCTATAGTTAAAGCCTCGTATTCTGCAATGTTGTTGGTACAAGGGAATGCTAGTTTGTATGATCTTGGTATACAATCCCCTTGTGGAGTGATGAAGAAGATACCAGCTCCGGACCCATGTTGTGTGTAGGAGCCATCAAAGTATAGTTTCCAATGAGTAGCTATGTCAATGTTGAAAATGGATTCATCTGGAAATTCTGAAATAAGTGGGCTCTCCGCATAGATAGGTGCATCTGCCAGTTGGTCTGCAATGACCTGTCCCTTGATTGCCTTGCGCTCCACATACTCAATGTCATATTCTGATAATATCATTACCCACTTAGCCATTCTTCCTGTAAGCATTGCCTTTGAAAGAAGATACTTTAAGGGATGAATTTTAGCTATGAGTTTGATCTTGTGTGCCAACATGTAGTGTCTGAATTTTTGGGATGCAAACACCACTGCTAGGCAAGCTTTTTCAATGAATGTATAGTTTAACTCATGGCCCACCATTGTACGGCTGATGTAGTATATGGCTCTTTCTATTCCATTTTCATCATGTTGTGCTAGGAGAGCACCAAGGGCTGCTGCAGTTGCTGAGATATAAAGGATCAATGGATTGTTCTGAATTGGAGGCCTTAGTACTGGAGGTGTTAACAGATATTCCTTGATTTTGTTGAAGGCTTGTTCACATTTGTCATCCCATTTGTACGTTACCCCCTTGTGGAGTAGGTGAGAGTAAGGGATTTGTTTGTCTGCTAATTGTGCTATGAACCTGCGAATTGACTGAAGCCTGCCTTGGCGACCTCTCAGTTGTTTCAATGTCCTAGGAGCTTCCATTTCAAGTATTGCTTTCACCTTTGCCGGATCAATCTCAATGCCTCTCATTTACACTATGTAACCCAACAACTTTCCTGATTGTACGCCAAAGACACACTTCTTGGGATTCAAACGAACCTTGTATTCTTCTAGTCTGTCAAAGATAGCACTCAAGACCGATATATGATCCTCCTTCTTTTTGGATTTTCCCAGGATGTCATCAACATAGTCCTCAGCTGTTTTGTGGATCATGTCATGGAATATTAGTGTCATGGCCCTTTGGTATGTGGCCCCGGCGTTCTTTAAGCCGAATGGCATTACGTTCCAGCAGTATGTTCCCCATGGGCAAGTGAAAAGCAGATCTTGTGTTGATCTTCTTTGCTATCATAATGCAGTTTGTATCCACGAAAATCAGATCCATAAGTGATAGCATCCTCGTGCCAGGCGGTCATGTCTACAATCATGTCGATGTTGGGGGGCGGGAAATCATCCTTGGGACATGCTTTGTTCAAATCTCTGAAATCCGTACAGATTCTTATGGCTCCGTCAGGCTTTGATACGGGTACCAAGTTCGATACCCATTCTGGATAATCAATTGGTCGAATGAATCCCACATCTAATAGCTTTTTGAGCTCCATTTTGACTAACAAAGCAATTTGAGGATGCATTTTGCGAAGCTTCTGTCTCACAGGTTTAGCTTTAGGATAGACTGCCAAGTGATGAACCACCACCTCTGGATCCAATCCTGGCATATCAGCATAGGTCCACGCAAAATTTATCTTCCTTTCCTTTAAGAAGGTAGCCAACTCCTCTTGTTCTTTGCATAATAATGACTCAGCGTAGAATGTAATATGAGGAGTTTCTTGTGTTCCCAGATTGATGGGGTTGCACTTTTCTGCTAGCATAGCTGACTTTTCTTGGTGTATAGCTGTAAGAGGAAGATTGAATCCCCCATCCTCAGGCGCCTCAGAGAGGATTTCACCATTGGATGCGTCCTTTCTTTTTACTTTTTTAGAGTCGGAGAGTGCCACAAGGTGGGTTTCACTCAAGGACTTGGAGATTATTCTCAATTTTTTATTTTTGCGACTGAGGGATTCAATCGTTTCTCCATAGTATGCATGTGTATCCAGCTCTATGATAAAACCTGCCTTATGATCCCCACATGGAATGTCATCCCTAAGTCCCATGAATTCTGAGAGCGCCTCATCGTTTTCAAACATGTCAAGAATTGGTGGTCCTCGTTGGTCGTAATCAATCAATTGGGGATAGACTAATCGGATTTCATTGCTTTGGTTTTCAGACTCATAAGACAAGGTGCTAAGCATAAGGACATTAGTATCCTCAAACAACAAAGGTAATCCTATTTCTGGTGACTCAGTTAAATCAGTGGGCATTCCTAAAGTCATGGAGGATTTTGGAGTAGCTACAGATTCTTGAGGAGGCGTTCGGTTCCGTCTATCCTGGGCACCTCGACCAAGTACAGTTACCTTAGGAGTAGGATGACCAATGCCAAGATTTTTTATTTGCTTCTCAGGTATAATGGGTATTACACGCCCATTATTATCTTGGCCTAACCCTTGGTTCCGGTTATAGCCCATCAAGAGCATCAGCTTCATACCTCTGTTTCGTTCGTCCATAGGCAATTCAACTGCCGGTATATCATCTCGATAAAGGAGATGAGATAGGTCCCCCTCTAATGTTTCCTGACCAAGATCTCCTGCACTTGTGAAGGTAGGGTTTCGTTCATAGGATCCTTGAGATGTTGAAGCTTCTTGTGATTGTGGACGTCCTCTTGATCTAGGAGATTGTGGTAGCTCTCCTACTACAAAAGCATTCTTAGGCATTGAATAGTTTCCACAACCATCATCTTGTATTATAACTTTGATATCAGAAAGGCGGGGATGGCGGGGGTGGAGGGTGTCTCTGTCACAGAAGTGAGAGTGGCGGGATCCACGTAAGGTGTTGATGGGCCTTCATCGTTCTTGGGTACTTGCGGGATCTTGTAGTATTTTGCCTCTAGATTTTTGCAGTAGGCAAATGGCTCAGGATCTCCATGGATAGTAACCTCTTGACCTTCATGTGTGACTTTCACACATTGATGAAAGGTTGAAGCTACAGCTTGCATTGCATGTATCCATGGTCGCCCTAGGAGAATGTTGTATGGTAAATCGAGGTCCAAGACCTGACAGTTGGTTTGCATGATGGCGGGTCCAACCTGAACAGGAAGCTGAATGGTGCCTTGGGATACCCTTTCCTGGTCATCGTATGCTCTTATTGTGATGCCTTTTCCTTTGTCAATTGAATCCTCTGAAATGTTCAAATTCTTTAGAAGCTTTAAGGAGCAAATATTTAAGCCTGCACCTCCATCCACCAAGACTCTCGTGACTTTCTTTTTATTTACGTACACCTCCAGATGAAGTGCACGGTTGTGAGATGGTTGTGTGGGGAAGTCTTGTTCAGAAAATGTAAGAATGTTAGGTGTGGTGATACTTGCGACCATAGCTTGGAATTGTTCTGCATCTAGATCTGTGGGGACAGTAGATGACGCCAAAGCTTCTTCTAGAATCTTTTTGTGTGCAGATGAGATTTTGAGTAACTCCATGATGGAGATATGTGCAGGGGTTCTTTTCAATTGATCCAAGACATTATAGCCACTAGGGTGGGACCTTGGGTTGGATGTGGAATTTCTGCTTGGTTGGGATGGTGCTGCAATGGTAACCTTTCCACCTCTTGTGGTGACTCCACAATCGGCTTGGGCCCCTTTGATGGTGATGACTCCACAAAACTCGTCTAAACAAGCAACAACACCCTCGTATGTGTGGTTGACATTTTTATAAGCCCCTTTTCCTTTGTCTTGATCTTTGTTTCCTTTGTTACCATGATTCGGCATCGGATTCGTGTAAATCTTGAGATCTTTGTTTCCTGATGGTGCTTCCACATCTATGATTTTGTCATCTATGAGGTCTTGAATTAGATTTTTGAGCCTCATGCAGTTGTTTTTCGTGTGTCCCTTGAGTTTGTGGAAGTCGCAAAGATAATTCTCATTATACCATGATGGCTTGACCGATGGTTCTTGATAATTATTATGTGTAGGGACCGTTATCAATTTTTCATCTACCAATCTTTTCATGATTGCTTCAGCAGGTTCCCCAAGGAGTGTGTATTTTCGTTTGGGGAAGAACTTGTTTTGCTGTGGTCCTCCCTGATTATCAATGTTGTTTGTGTTTTGGTTATGGGATGGTTGGACCACAGTATTGACTTGTCGATTGCTTTGATTGGTATTTTGGTGTTGTTGTTGTTGGGATGGTGGATTGTTCTTCCGTGGGGCACTAATGACAACTTTGGCGTCAACAACTCCATCATTGGTTACATTACGATTCTTTGCCCATGTTCGTGGTTTGTCATGATAATTGGATGATGAGCGGCCTTCTTGATATGATGAGGTTTCTCCCTGCGTGGCAAGGGCTTGTTCGATATTGAGCGCCCTAGGTATCAATTGGTCGTAAGTGGTGACGTTTTGCATTTTGAGGTGGAAGGCCAAGGGCCCATCAAGATTCGCAATGATAGTTCCCACTTGTTGTTCTTCAGGCATGGACCAATTGCTTTGATTAGCTTTGGATCGCCATCGTTGTAAGAAAGCACCGAATGATTCATTTTTCCCTTGTTTGAGAGATGATAATTCCTGTAAGCTAACCTCCATGGGAGTGTTGAAGGAATAATTATGTATGAAGGCATCCACGATTTCCTGGAATTTTTTGATTCTAGAAAGTCAAGAAAACCAATCAATAGCGTTTCCAGCCAAGCTTCTTGGGAATAATCTCATCAAGTACGTTTCGTCGTGAGCCACCTCCATGCAATGTACTTGAAATTCCCTGATGTGATCTTCAGGGTTACCCATTCCGCGATATTTGTCAAATTTAGGGATCTCAAACCCTTTTGGGAATGGTTTCATTTCTACGCTCCTATCAAATGGATAAGGGCATAGGTTTTTTTGTGGTTTTGGTGTCTTTCCTGATTGAAGGTCAAGCACTTGTTGTGACAGAAATTTTATTTGTGCGGTGACATCCAATTGTGGATCAGGAGGTGGAATGAAGGTGTTCTGGGGGGGGTGGAGTGGGTGTTTGAATGGGTGGAATGTTTGCTTGTTGTGCCATGTATGCTTTCAACAACGCTTGTTGTTGATCTTGTTGTTGTTGCGCTAATAGAGCTTGTTGTTGTGCTTGATGTTGTTGGTCCAACAATGCTTGTTGTTGGTCAGCTGGGGCTTGTTGGGCTGCTTCTTGTTGCTCTTGGTATTGCTCTAACGCTTTCTGATATGCGAGTTGTTGGGCTGCTTGTTGTTGTGCAAAGTACTGCGCTTGTGCTTGCACTCGTGCTTGGGCATCTTTGGCATCTTTTGCAGCTTGTGCAGCTTGAGCAGCTTGTGCGGCTTGTGCAGCTTGTGCAGCTTGAGCAGCTTGAGCAGCTTGTGCAGCTTGTGCGGCTTGTGCGGCTTCGTTGTTGTTGTTGCAACAAAGCTTGGAGCTTGTCTTTGCTTGTTGTGCTTGTTGTTGTTGCAGTTGATGTTTGAAACTTGATTTTCTTTGTAAAGCTTGAAGCGTCATTAACTTCTGTACCAGTGTGTATATTATTTGGAGCAATTGTTGGTATGCTTTGAATGAAGCATTGTAATGGCTTACTTGGCTTGGTCGCAGTGGTGGTGGTGGTGGGATCGGAATTGTGTTGGAAGTTTGAGATGTGTTTAGAGCGATGGTGGGAGGTTGCGATGTAAGGGGTGTGATGGGGGTAGTGGAAGTTTGGGGTATAGTGGATGTAGTGGTTGGAGTGAATGTGGTGATAGGTGCATTTTGGATGGGTGAAGCGATAGGAATGGTGGGACTAGGTGAAGTGGTAGGAATGGTAGAGATGAGCGAAATAGTGGGTATTTGAGAGACCATATTTTGATTAGCTATCATGTGTTGGTTTGATGTGGATGGTGTGTTTGAAAGATGCGATGTACCCCCTTGGTTGGATGAATTGATTTGGATGGGGTGATTTATGTTAGGGAAAGGTGGAAATTTAGGTAAAGGGGGGATCCCTAAACCAAAATATGGTGTTGACGTGGTGGGAGGTGTGAATGATTTGAAAGGTGGAAAATTTTCTTGTGCAAATGAAGAGACAAATCCGTAGGGTCTCTCTATTTCGGATGAGCTTGCTTGTACCAAAGGTCTAGACACTTGCGTGTCAAGGGAAAATGATGAGGTGGTATGGTAAGGAACCTCAGATGTATCGATAAATCCAATTGGGTTGTAAAGTGGGTTTTGATGCGTGTTGAAGAGGGTATCATCCTCATTGATAGTAGGTTCTATGGTGGCAATGGAAGTGGTTGATTGCGGAAGAGTGTTTTGGTCATTTGGTACAAGAAGCTCATCCTCAATAGTGTTGAGAATTGATGGATTTATTTTAGCCATTGCGCGAAGAAACTTTTGCAGTTTTGGTTGTTTGAGCATCTCAAGAACTTCTTCCTCACTTAATTCTGTTGGTGTGATGTCTTCCACCAAGACCTCTTTTTGTGGATCGTGTGTAGTGATAGTGAGGGCTGGAAGTGGTGTGTTTTGGATTTCTGGAATGTTT
>VDFB02077724.1:0-23954 GCA_007258455.2 Sequoia sempervirens
ACGGCGTTGGCGTGCTTGTCCTGTTTGACTGAATTTGATGTTCGAGTTCAATTTTCTTGTATTGCAACGCTTCACTTTACAATCACAGACAATTGTGAGGTGATAACAGACTCCTGCAATGGCATTCACACTTTCTTTGCATCAAATTTACTACACAGATTGATAACAAAGCACATGTGCACACCAAATCATAATCAATTTTAGATTCAAGTCCACTGAAATCTAGGTAGGTTTACCTTCTGAAAACGATATTAGATCTCTAAACAAAAATCTTTTTGGTGGTTTGGTGAAACTTGTTTTATTTAAATAGAAGAATCAATATTTGGTGCAATTTGTGAATTGAAGTCTTAACATGTACTATTATAATTTTCATACACGTGGATTGTTTTCCAGTCATGAAAAGGTGAATTGAGAGGAATCAAACTGACCATCATCTGTGTTTTCCAATGACTTTTTTGTTTTAACATTTCTCTTAATTTAACTAAAACTTAATGCTTAAATGATTTTAAATATCATTAGTTACTAACCACACAATTCATTAGTTACTAACAACAAGATGTCGAAATCATACAAGTGAAATAAATATAGATTGTAACACAGATTTTTTTAATAGTGACTTTCATTTGTATTTGGTTTTAAAGAATTACAAATTAATAAATGGATTCTAAAGTGTAGATGTATTCAAATTATTGAGTATGGCTTTTTAAGTGTGGTGGCAAAGTTATGGGATAATCCCACAAAGGAATAGCCTATTTATATTTGGTTTAAAAATATATAGTTTATTTTGTAGAAGTGGAGCTTAATATTAATGATTGTACTTGATTGATAGAACATGGAAGATGACACTTGTCATTATCAGTTTGGTTAGTGTTTGTGTCATTTGTAATATTAATTGTAGTATTCCACTATTTAAATATGGTTTTTTGGAGACTCGCTATTTTTAAAATCTATTTGTTTTTTTTTTTTTGGATAGAGTGTAAATAAAAGGGCCACAACCCTTGTACAAAAGCAACAACAAAACTACCTAGCTATAACAAGACTACAACATCATAGATGGAACATTTTTAAACAAAATAAACACAACAAATAGGAGAGAACCAAAATAAAGAAGCAACTACAACACTAGGGAAATTATAGCATCCCATTCCTCCTAGAAATCTTCAAAATTATTTTTCTATTGTAGCAATGACATCCTTCTACACTCTTTCACTCTCTTAGTTTTGTTTCATCTAATACTAACACTAGGACTAGCTTGTGCTTAAGTGGTTTGAAGATTTAATATTTCTTGAAGCACCTTGATACTCATAGTTGAGTTCCTAATAGTAGCTATACTAAAGTCCACCACCTCCCTTAGGTTCATTTTAATTTCACCCTTTTATTTCTCGAGAGCTTCCATTATAGTGCCTTCTTATATATTTCTATATTCAAGGTCCCAATTTCCTCCATTACATTACAATCTTTCAGAAGTAATTTTTCTCAATTATTTTGTTGATTTCAATAAAAAACCAATTAAGGATTTTAGGCTTTATGTTGACCTCCTTACAATTTTCATTTTTATTGGCATTCAATAGGTTATTGATCAAGGTCACTGCTTCAAAAAGATGAGGAGAGATGAAACACACTAAAAATCTAATTAGGGGTGCCACTTGGCAAAGTCCTTCCACCACTAACATATCCTCTTCCACATTCAAATCATCCTCCTTAGCTACCTTTTCCTTACCCTTAGTATGTTTGTTATATCACCCTTTAAAATAAAATTCCTCAAACTTAGTAACCTAATCCTTCCTCTTTCTTTTGGTTCTTCTACTATGAGCATGGGTACCCACATTTGTTTTCTTAAATATGTCTAATGAACAAGGGGCTGAGAAAAGAGAAGCAAGGGAATCTAGATATCTTGGATTAAGAGAAGATAGAGATCAAATTTAGAAAGGAGAGGTAGAAAGGTATTTTTATTGCAATGAAGGGGGGTAGAGGAAGATGAGAGTGAAGAATGCCTAAAATTATGGGATTCAATGGGAGATGGGGAAGAATTTTTTGAACACTAGACCTATAAATAGTTGGTTAATATATCAATGCAAGAACATGCTTAATTAATAATAAGACACAAGACTAATGTAATGAGGCCACACTAATGATTTCTTCCAAGACTATGTTCTGGTGATTCAAATACCCCTTCATGGTTCTACTATTATCATCATTAGCACGTAAAACAAAAATATAGCAAAACTCAAGTTAGCCATACCTCTTTTATTGTCTTTTATTGTAGTTTATTAAGATGACATGACCTAGTTTGACTCTAGACTAAAATCCACTTCAATTTTCACACTTTCTTAATTTCTTTAATTTGATGTTTATATTGTTTTATTTGATTTATAATTTATAACTTAAATAATTTAGATTTCATTTAAAAATTATGATTTAAAAGATCCAATTTAATCCAATATTTATTATTAAATTTGAGTCTATTGTTTATGTTGTTTTAATTTATTCTTATCTAATTTTGAGTCTAATTACTAACTAATTATATTGAGTTTCATTTTCTTTATATATTGATATATTTTTTCTTATAGATTTTTAAGTTAAAAAAATTAGTAAAATGATAAAATGAAAAATTAATAAAAATATTGACAAATAAATGAGCAAGTTTTCAAATTTTAATACTGACTTAAAAAATCATTAGAAATTGAAATAATATAAAAGGTTTTATGTGGGTCTAATATGCTTTGAGATCTTACATTCTTTTATGTCATATTATTGCATTTCACACTTAAATTTGATATTAAATAAACAAACTCTTTCATTAAAATTGTAATGAAATATGATTTCATTTTATTTATTCATTAAGATTTTTCTTATAAAATTTTGAATTAAAAATATTATGTTATGCTAAAAATAATAATATTAAAAAATTAAAAGTAAAATGAATAGATTTTCATCCATATAATATTTTTTGGGTTATTTTCCTATTATGTCAAACATAACACCTCTTGTCTTCTAGTGGTTCTAAGGTATTTATTAACTCAAGTCTAAACTGATGTCCACTAGTTTTTGAATGACTTGGGAAGTATTTCTAAGTATGATAACATGGCATAATTGAAAAAGCTCTATAAGTGGTGATTAACCCAAGGTTAGAATTGAGATCCAAGTTACTGGGAAAAAGTGCCATTGGATTTTAACTCTTGTAGTTTGATACCTAATCAAATCTGATACTATTCTATAAATTAGAATGTTCTAATCATGAAACGAGTTGATATCAATATGAAATTTCTTTATTTACAAAATTAGATTTGCAGGAATGGGACAAAGGAGAGAAAATCAAAGTAAAATTGTTTAATAATTTTGTGGTCTTCTTGGTCTTGTTGTTATGGTATGTTTCAATTATTGTCTTCAATCAGTTCACTTTGATGATGGATAATGGAGTATGATCTAAAATATTGGTGTAGTCAAGGATGGAGGGTCCAGAAATAGGACTGTCCAACCTTGTAGCAAGAGTAAACACAAAGGAAACTCAAAGAATTGGAATAAAAATCACACATGGAAATATAGAGAATGATCAATTAATCACTAGCAACATTCGGTGCCTTCCGATTTACAGATTACATAAAGATACGGCGTTAAGCCTATAATTACAATGTGGGTTGAAGCCCTTATCTATCACTTCAATCCTTATACTTGATTGATTCCTAATGCAACTACACAATGCCTATATATATCAATTCCCAGCTCTAGAAAAGGTCTGCATCAGCCTCAAGAGGTCTCAAACCCCAAAATTGATGAAATGTGTGAAGGTTGGCCAAAACATGTGATTTTCCCTTGATCCTTGGAAAAAAATGATGTGGATTAGAACGAAGGTTCCTCGATGATTATTCATCCTTATGAAATGGTCTCCTGAGCACCCCAAGTCACAAGATAGATCCACACACTTGAAAAGCCAAGATTGGTCAGTGAATGCTCTTTGTCTAATTACAGCTAAAATTTTGTTAACAATAACTTTGTGCTAGAATCTTCAAAACACTCGAATTCCAGGTATGATGTAGATGTTGCAATGAAGATCATATATCCTACTCTATGAGATCTGATGTTATAATGTGGTACAATGCGGTATGAAGAACTGAGACCAGGTCTTGACAGATAACTACTAAAATACAAGAAAACATGAATACAAATATTTTTGGTTGATGCAAGATTGCTTGAAACTTGGGATGCTCCCGCATCAGACACCTAAGATTCAAAAAAATTGAGCCTCTCACCTTGCTGGGGCTAGAGGAAAACCAATGCTATCCACCTCAACCTAAGAAATCAATTATGCATATTCCTCTAGTCTTCCTTTCCATCTAACTAGATATTCCTTGAATTGTCTTCCTCTTGTACTACATCCAAAAAATTTCTCTAAAATTTCCTCAATTTCCTTCGGATGATGTACTATCTGGTTAGGAAAACCAACTCCTCTATCCTCCAGTGACTGTCCTTCATGATATTAGTATAGGTCTATAATGTTGAATATAGGTGATATGCTAAATTCCTCAAGTAGTTCCACTTCATATGCATTTCTAGAATCAAATTTCCTAATGATCTTACAAGGTCCAAACTTCTTCATCCTTAGCTTATTATGTCCCAACTAGAAACCTCTCTTTTCTTAGATATACCATTACTTCCTCTCTTACTACAAACTCCTTATGTCTTCTCTTCTTATCTACTTTCTCCTTTTAGGTATTGTTCATCTTCTCCAAATGCTCCTTAACTTGAGTATGCATTGTCTCCATGAATCCTACAAATTCTTCATCCTCTGCACTCCTTTTATTCTCCATGCTAATATCTCTCAATTCTACTACTCCTCTAGGTTGTTTTCCTATCACAAATTCAAATGGTGCCTTCCTTGTGCTCCAGATTACTGAATTTTTGTATGTAAATTATGCTTACAGTAGTATCAAGTCCCAGTTTCCTACTTTTCCTTCATTCGTACATCTCAATAAGTTCCCCAAACTCCTATTTACCACTTTTGTTTGTCCATCTGTTTGTTGGTGAAATGTTGAACTGTATTTCAAGTCTGTCTTCATCTTCTTCCACAATGTTTTCTAGAAATATCCAATGAATCTAGTGTCTCTATCTGATACTATACTCCTTTGCAGTCCATGTAATCTCACAATATCCTTGAAAAATAGGTCTGCAACATGTACTAAATCACTAGTTTTCTTACAAGGTATGAAATGCCCCATCTTGGAAAATTTTTCTACAACCACAAATATAGAGTGAAATCCTCTTGGTTTCTTAGGTAATGCCAACAAAAAATCCATACTAATGTCTTCCCATGGTCTCTTTGATATTGTCAATGGTGTATACATTCCAGTGTTCTGATAGTTTCCTTTTGCAACTTGACAAATCTTGCAACTTTGAACATACTTCCTAACATCCTTATGCAATTGTGGCCAAAAATAGCTCTCACTCACTAATGCTATGGTCTTATCAATTCCAAAATTCCCTACTAATCCTCCGCAATTCTTTTCCTTGATCAAATTCTCTCCCATTGAGCTTCTAGGGATACGCAACTAATTGTTCTTGAATAACATACCTTCTTAATGAAATAATCCAACCATTTGCTTCTATCTCTCTCTACAGGTTCCTTGCAAGATTTCCATGCCTCAAAAAAATCAATGTCACCTTCATACATATGCTTTTGTTCTTCAAAACCTAATGCTTCAATTCCCATCTCTATCAAAAAACTCTTTCACCTACTCAATGCATCAACAACCTTGTTTGACTTCCCACTTTGGTGCTTCAACACAAATGTGTAACTCTGCAAGAATTCTACCCATCTCATATGCCTCTGGTTCAACTTCCCTTGACTATTCAAATATTACAAAGCTTGATGATTTGTATACAAAAAAAATTGCTTAGGTAACAAGTATTGTCTCCACTTCTTCAAGGCATGTACAATTGCATAGAATTCTTTATCATAAACGAAATATCTTCTCCTGGGATCATTCAATTTCTCATCAAAGTAGGCTATAGGTATCCCTTCCTGACTTAACATAGCTCCTATTGCACTCCCACTATAATTACAATCTACTTAGAATACCTTATGAAAGTCTAGTAGTCCCAACACAGGTTGTTCTGTCACCTTTTGCTTCAAAAAATCAAAACTCCTTTGTGCTCTAGATGTCCACTTGAATTCTTTATAGTCACCCCTCATTGTCTCTGTCATAGGTGCATAAATACCATTGAAATTTCTAATGAACTATAGGTAAAAGGTCGCTATTCCATGAAATCATCTTACTTCTCCTATGTTCATAGGCATAGGAAATTCAACTATTGCTCTAAACTTCTCAGGGTCCATCTTCAATCCTTCAATAGATATCACAAATCCCAAATGCACTAGTTCCCCCTTCATGAAACTACACTTCTTGATGTTTATCAAAAACTTCTCTTCCTTTAGCCCATGAAATACTTGTCTAATGTGTTCTAAATGTTCCTCCTTAGTCTTACTAAAAATCAAAATATCATCTAGATAACACAATGAAAAACTTACCCAAGAATCTCTTCAAGACTTCATTCATTAGCATCATAAATGTACTAGGTGAATTAGTTAGTCCAAATGGAATGAAAAACCACTCATATAATCCTTCATTTGTCTTGAAATCAGTCTTCCAAATGTTCATCTTCCTCTCTAATCCTTATCTGATGGCATCCACTCTCTAGGTCTATCTTGGTGAAATACTTTTCTCCACTCAAACTGTCCATGATGTCAGCCATCCTAGGCAATGGGAATCTATACTTTACTGTGATCTTATTAATAGCTCTTAAATTTGTACACATCCTCCATTCTTCGTCATTCTTAGGTGCAAGTATAGTTGGTACCACTCATGGGCTCATACTCTCTTTGATCAATCCCTTCTTTAGCAATTCTTGTATTTGTCTGTTTAGCTTCACATTCTTTGTAGGTGTCATCCAATGTGTAGCTTTGTTTAGAAAATTGGCTCTTGGAATAATATCTATATGATGACTGATACTCTGGATTGGTGGTAATCTTTCTAGCACATTCTCTAATACAAGATCTTGGTATTCTGTTATTAGTTTAGTGACTTCTTTCTCTAGTGATTCTTCATCTCCCGTGACTCCTTATGCATCTAAGGCTTTGTACTTCCTTGGAATCAAATCAAAACACATGTTTTCATCTCTCAACTCATCCAAAAACTTCCTTCCATCTACCAAATTGATTCTAGTTGTACCACATACTTCACTTTCCGGTTCATCTTCCAAAGGTGTTAATGTGATTCTCTTTCCATTGGACATTATGGTATAAGTATTCCTTCTCCCATCACTTATAGATTTCTTATCATATTGCCAAGGTCTACCCAATAGCATATGGCATACATCCATTGACATAATATCACATAGCTCACTTCATCATGATATGACCCTATATAAAATTTTACTAAACATTGCTCACTTACTCTTATCTTGTGCTCATCCTAAATCTAGGATGTCCTATAAGGATTCAGATGTTTTCTTCTTTCCAAATTCAAAATTTTCACCATTTCCTCAGAAACTAAGTTATCTATGCTACCACTATCAATGATAACTTTGCAACACTTACCTCCTGCTTTGCATCTAGCCTGAAACAAAATTTTCCTCTGTGGTGATTCCTTAGGTACTTTCTTCTCTTGGATCAATGCTCTCCTCATGAATATAGATTCTCCCTTCTTATGAATCCCTCTAGAACTCAGTGATTTCACCAGTTCTTCCTCCACATATCCGGTTCTAGCATGATTTTTAGTCTTCTTACTTTCTTGGTGACACTCAAATGCTCCATGTCCTCCTCCACACTTAAAATAGGTTCCTCTAAAAGTTCTCTTGTCATATCCTTTCTCATCTCTTTGGTATCTATAATTGTGGTAAGAATTGTAGCATCCTCTATTGTTGTGATAAGAATTTATGCCATCTCTCCCTCTCTGGTAAGAATTAGAATCCCTCTCTTTCTTTTGGTATGAGTCTTTGTCCTTGTTTTTCTCCATATATGGTTTTTCTCCTTCAAAACATGACCTTCCTCTTTGAAATCTACCTCCTCTTCTTCTCTACCTTTGTTCATGTCTTTTGTTTAGCTTTTCCTCCACCTTTAATGCAAATTGATATGCTTCTTCTAACAAATTCATCCTTAGCCCATTGATATATCTTGCCACTTTCTCCTTGCTTACTTCACTATGTCTGGTCCTGATGATGATCTTATAAAATTCTTCAGTGTATTCCTTCATAGTCTTTTCCTTATGTCTCAAGTTTTTCAATCTCTTTAGCAGCTCCAACTCATAGTCCGCAGGTATAAATTGGTTCTTCAATTTTCTCACTATTCTGTCCTATTTCACAATCTTTTCTTTTCCTTTTATGTTTCTCTCCAATTGAACTTCCTTCCACCATATTTCAGCATGTCCCTTCAATTTAGTCTTTGCAAATCTCACTCTTTTTGGATATTCAATTTCTTCATATTCAAAGTATTCCTCAATGTCATTTATCCAATCAATCAACTCCTTAGGGTTTAGGTTACTAGTATAGTTCAAAATCTCCATTCTAGGTCATTTTCCTATTTTTGAAATAGCCTTCAACATCTTCATCTGAGCTGATTCTTCCTCTTTTTTGGTTTCTTCAGTTAGATCTACAACTTGACCTTTATCATGATCACTTTCATCATTAGGTCTAGGGTTTAAGCATTTTCTTTTTTCTTCTTCAACAACATTCAATCTCACTTTCATTGTTCGCATCATTTCCATCATCTGATCCATCTTTCTAGCAACATTAACAGTGGTATGAATTCTCCTCAGTGACATCTCTTCCTAGGATCTAGTGCAATTGCCTCAAGTCAGCGATTTGGCTACAAGGTCACAACTACCTCACAATTGGTGATCTATTGACATAAACAAGTAGGATGACTCAAGTCAACAATATTTCCACACAAAGATCTTACAAAACGCCTTGCTCAACTTCGCTCTCTGCTCTTAAAGTTTGCAAACTCACTTTGATACCACTTGTGCATTCAAGGATGAAGGGTCCAAAAATAGGACTGTCCAACCTTGCAGCAAGAGTAAACACAATAGAAACTCAAAGAATTGGAATAAAAATCACATATGCAAATATAGAGAATGATCAATTAACAACTGGCAACATGCCCTACCTTCCGGCTTATAGATATATAGAAAGATATGGTGTTAAGCCCAGAATTACAATGTGGGTCAAAGCCCTTATCTATCACTTCTATCCTTCTACATGATTGATTCCTAATGAAACTACACAATGCCTATATATATCAATTCCCAGCTCTAGAAAAGGTCTATGTCGACCTTAAGAGGTCTCAAACTCCAAAGTTGATGAAATGTGTGAAGATTAGCCAAAACATGTCATTTTCCCTTGATCCTTGGAAAAACATGATGTGGATCAGAACGAAGGTTCCTCGATGATTTTGCATCCTTATAAAATGGTCTCTTGAGCTCCACAAGTCACGGGATAGGTCTGCACACTTGAAAAGCCAAGACTAGTCAGTGAATGCTCTCTGTCCAGATACAATTGAAATTTTGTTAGCAATAACTTTGTGTTGGAATATTCAAAACACTTGAATTCTAGATATGATTTAGATGTTGCAATGAAGATCATATATCCTACTCTGCGAGCTTTGATTTTATAATGCGGTACTTGATGCAGTATGAAGTACTGAGACTGGGTCCTGACAGATAACTACTGAAATGCAATAAAACATGAATGCAAATATTTTTGGTTGATGCAAGATTGCTTGAAACTTGGGATGCTCCTGCATCAAATATCCATATAAAAATTGTTTTCTTCTATAATATTTACTGTCAAATAAACCCAAATACAATGAAAGATTAGGAAAGCATAAAAGAATAATATGCTAGAATAAATTGTATTCTATATAGAAAATGAGAGTGTGTGTATTTAATATACAAAGTTCCATTGCTTTATATTGAGCAAGGTAAAGCATGAGGTAACCCAATATCTTACATAAAGCATGGAGTTCAACAAGAGTTAGCCAATGCAATAAAGAAAGGAATTTTATCTAAGGAGGAAATTTTATCTAAGAAGGAAAGATTATGTAAGAAAGTTTACCCAAATCTAGAGCAAATAAAGTAAATAACTAATAAACTAATTACTTACATAAATAAATGCAACTAGATAAATACATGCTAAGTAAGCTTGAGTGAGTGTAAAAAAAGAATCTTTTACACTAACAACCCCCTTAAGTGTAGCTTAGGAGAAAATCTTACAAAAGAAACAAAGATGGGTCCTGACAACAAGGCCATAATAGGTACCCATGTACATATAAATTTCCTCCAAAAAGAAGAAGAATCCCCCCCAAAAAATAGAGAGGGAATATAAGAGAAGCACTAAGTATCTCCCCCCAAACTATCCAATGGTAGATGCTCAAAATTGGCTGGAGAATATGGTCCATGATAGTAAAAAAACATTCCACCCCTTAGGAAGAAACAAAACCAAAGGTGAATGCAATCTATCTCCCAAGTCCTGAAAGGAATTGAAAATGTATGAAGTCTTCGAAGTTGGCTCAAGTATCCATGTGTTGATGCTAAAAGTAGTCACAATCGAATTAGGAATTCTAGGCCATAGTGTTAAAGATGAAAAATCAGAATCTCCTAGAGATTGATGTAGAGCATAATCCAAAAAAAATGATGGTTTGGCAACAGTTGTGTAATGAATTTCATCAAAGAGGAGAGATAACCCCTCAAATGTGTCCTCCAAATCTAAAATATGCATCTCCATAAACAATTTTGAAACTCCTGTCAAGAGATCATACCACAAAGTTGAATCAAGAAGACTATGGATGCCTTGTTGCAAGAAGTCATTGGAAGCTTTTGAAGAAGTAACACTAAACTATAAAGTAGAAATATATGCAAGGAAAAAAGAGTGGTCCTCAAAGAGAAGACATATGTCATTAATAGTGTCATCTAGATTCTAAATGAGAGATTGTACAAAAAAAGACAAAATGTTTGGTAGGAATTGATCCCAATGGACTAAATCCAAAAGACATAAATGATATTGCTACAATGAATGACTGGATGCTCTTGAAGAAGCATCTTTGGAATCTAAATCTACAACAGGTGTTGTTGATGAGGTATGAATAAATTGATCATCCATACAAGATGTTTCCACATTAGATGAGGCAACATAAGTCTCAATATCATCCAAAATATCTTGGTTCTCCTAGGAAACATCACTTTAAAATGAAGATTCAATATCTCCTTACAACTATTGGATGATGATCCAAGTAGTAAATGGGCACTCAATATGCTCTATGTGATGTAGAGTATCCTTAGAAATAGTAAGACATATTAGTTCATAGACTATGTCATTATTATTAAACCATGCATTATTTTCATCAAAGTTACTTGGCTCAGGAATGAGTCCAAGGAGATAGGGTAGTAGATCCTGCTCAAGATAGTAATTCTTAATCCTTTGTTTCCAAGAAAATTAGTTCCCTAAAGTTATCATAACAAAAAAATGATGAAAATGATGTTTAAGATACATGATTACCCCCCCCCCCCATAAATTGAACTTTATCTCAGTTCATGATTACATAGTGCATGTATAATCCCCCCAAGAATGAATGAAAAAAGCATGAAAAACATAAAAAACATAAAAAGAAACGTCTCCTTCACATGTAGTGACATGCAAGCACATGCAATAAACATGCAAGTACATGCAACTAAAAAAAATGTTGATTCGGTTAAATGAGAGGATGCTCTGACTTTCTCGGCTACTCTAAACGTGATGGTGATTCCATATTTGATCCAAGAGGCTACAAACATACATGCAATACACATGAAATTAAAAAAGTAGATGTTAAACCCTCAAAATTTGATTTTTCTTCATAATTTTCTGATTCTCTAGATAATCCAACAATGTAAGAGAAGAGCATACTATTTTTCTAGAAAAAAATAACTTATTTTCACTCAATATTTCTAAAAATCAATCCTATCAATCATGAAGGCTTTGATACCATGTAAGATTTACTATTAAATAAACCCAAAATACAATGAAAGATTAGGAAAGCATGAAACAATAATATGCTAGAATAAATTGTATTCTATATAGCAAATGAGAGTGTGTGTTTATTGTTAGAGTAAATGGTTTTTACCATTTACCTACTTAGGTTTACATAGGCTGAATAGTTTATTAGTTTTGCATTTATTTCTCCTAGGTGGTTTTTCCTCGTAGGGTAGTTTTCCCACCCATCATATATTTTTCTTGCCTTTAAAAGGCTCTACAATATGTAAATTATTCATCTCAATATTATTCACGCTTGTTTTGGTGAAATGGCCTTGTGTTGCCTCTCTCACTTTCTGTGAAGGTTATTTTTGTAGATGATTTTCCTAGGTTATTTGCTCTAACATTTATAATATGCAAAGAGTCACTTCTTTATATAGAGGAAGGCAAAGCATGAGGTAACCCAAGATCTCACATAAAGCATGGAGTTCAACTAGAGTTAGCCTATGCAATAAAGCAAGAAAGTTTATCTAAGAATGCTTATCCAATAAAGCAGGAAATATTATCTTAGAAGGAAAGCTTCTAAGAAATATTATCCAAATCTACAGAAAAAAAAAACTAAATAGCTAATAAACTAATTGCTTGCATAAATAAATGCAATTAGATAAAAACATGCTAAGTAAGCTTAAGTGAGTGTTTTAAAAAAGAATCTTTTACACTAACATCTTCATCAATCTATTGAAAATATACACAATGATTAAATATACTTCTAACAAGTATTTAAGATTCAAAATAAAGGTATCAAAATTATGAATTCATATCCTTAATGATTGTTTTTAGACATAGATAGATTTTTCTAATTTACAAACCAAACCCTCCTTTCCTTTTACCATGATGTTCTCTAGTTGTGAAATATAGATTTTCTCGTCAAGATCTCTATGTAAGAACACTATCTTAACAACAATCTCTCCCACCCAAACATCAAAAGAAGTGACGATAAATAATAGAAATGTAATTGAAATTAACTTGATAGTTAGGAATAAAATCTTATCAAAATTTATTTTCTTAATCTTGGAATACCCTTTAGCGATTGTATTTTTCTATTTGACACTTTGAGTTGAACTTCATTTTAAATTTACATTTGCAACTAATGAGCTTCAATCTCATGGGTATAACTTGACATATTTTAAGTCGTGTTCTTATCTAAACCCACCATTTCTTCATCCATGACCTTCTTCCAAGACTACTCTCTTTTGATTCAAACACCCCCTTCATGGTTCTAGTATTATCATCATTAGCATGTAAAATAAAATTATACCAAAACTCAAGTTAGCTTCACCTTTCTATTGTTGTTTGTCCTAGCTTGTTAACATAACATGCCCTAATTTGACAAGACTTAATATCCCTTTCAATTTTCAAAATTCTTATTTTATTTCATATTATATTTATTGTGTTTGATTTGATTTATAATTTATAGTTTAATCATTTGAGTTTCATTTAAAAGTTATGGTTTAAAAGACTCAATTTAATTCAATATTTAATATTAAATGTTAATTTATTATTGATGTTGTTTTTATTTAATCCTATCTAGTGTTGAATCTATTATTAATTGATTATATTTCTATTGTTGTTATTTTTATAAAATTCAGATCTAATATACTTATATAAATTAATTAATATGAGAACAAAAAAAATTATTAAAATCGAAATGAAGTAAAATATTTTTTTGGGTCTAATATGCTTTGGAAACTTATATTCTTTTATGTTATATTATTGCATTTCACACTTAAATTTGATAGTCTTTTATGAAAATTCTAATAGAATGATAGTTTCATTTTCTTTATTCATTGATAGATATTTTTCTTATTTTTTAGTTATAATTTTTTATTTTAAGTTAAAACAAAAATGATGAAATTGTTGACAAATAAATGAATAGATTTTTAAATAATATTGGATGAAAAAATGATTAGAAACCAAAATAAAGTAAAAAGATTCTTTTAGGTCTAATATGCTTTAGGATCTTATATTCTTTTATGTCATATTATTGCATTTCACACTCAAATCCAAAATTTCATAAATAAATACTCTTTTATCAAAATCGTAATCGAATAATAGTTTCATTTTCTTTATTCAATGAGATTTTTTCTTATATAAAATATAATAGAAAATAATAATTATAAACGATGAAAATGTTAACAAATAAGTGAGTATATTTCCATCCATCTAATATTTTTTTTGGGTCAATAATATTGTCATTTTCCTATTAAATCAAATATAACACCTTGATTCTTTTAGTGGTAAGTTCTAAGGTAATTGGACAGTGAGCCTAGCTCAATTGATTAAAGCATTCATTGTGGCAAGAGGTCATGAGGTCTAGTCTCCCCACCATCCTCGATGGCGGTACGAGAAAATGTGTCATAGAGTCAAATTAAATGACATAGTAAGCATTGCAGAATCGATGCAGCTTCATAAGGAATCGATTGCAGAATGTACTGCTCATGAAAGGAATCGATATCCATATGAAATTTCCTTTAAGTACGAAACCATATTCGTACGAATGGCACGTTTCCAAGGGATGGAAAATTGTGTGAGAACGTTGTTGTGCTCTTGTTCTCGCACGTTTTGATTATGTTTTGTTCTGAACTGTTGAGTCGTGTTGGTGTTATTGTAACCACTTCTGATACTGTCGCTATGCAGACCTTTGTATGATGAAGGAATGTCCATGTTCTCGGGTTTTGATTTAACCTAGCGCTCTCTTTTGTGAGTTAATTTGGTTTGAAAGAGTTTATGTGTGTTCATGGGGTAAATGTGATGTGGTAGTACTTGTTGAAAGGAAATCTGTATTCTGTATCTTTATTGTGTGTACATCATGCTGCAAGAGAAGCATGTCTTTTTACTTCTGTCATATTCAAAATTATTAATATTCTTTTTTGTATGAGGATTAGAATGGCTTGCATGAAGTACATCATTGGACTTTAAATTTTGTGGTACTATAACTGATCAAATTTGATACTATTATGTAAGCTAAAATGTGATGGCAATGATATTGTTTTAAGTGTGAAATCAAATGTGTAAGAGTCACACATCTCTTGGGGAGAGAATTAAAGAAGTAAAATATTGTGAGAATTTTGTAGTACTTTTGGTCTTATTGTGTACTAGTATGTTTTTACTTCTATTTTCTTGAGGACAATTGTGCCTTTCAAACTCAACTTGTGAGATGTGACTTTTTTCACATATTTGTAAGTGTCAAAGTTTAAAAATGTTGGCTACTCAAAATGATTGTTGGACCCATCATAATATCTCCATACCACAAAAATTCCTTTGTGTAGGTGAATATGGCCTTCCCTCTCCCTCCTTAAACTCTTGGAATCCCAATTTTGAATTTTAGTTTTTTAGGCATGTAATAGTCTCTTGAATTCCTCTTAAATAGTAATGCATTTATGGTTGTATCTTGTCTTGAATAAATTATACTAGATATCCTATTGACCTTTTTGGTATTTGCTTCTCTACATTTATTTCATTCTTGGTATAACTCTCTTTTGAATAGATTTTTTCATTTTCTAACAAAATTATTTAGCTACATTCTTAGCATTACATCTCTCTCATATCTTCATTGTAATGTTCATAGTACTTGGATGACTAGGTCTAGGGTTTTTATGGCTAGTAGGACTAAGATTGAAATTTAAAATTGGATTGGAGTACCCATGAGAATTTGTGTTCTTCAACTATTAAAGTTACAAATGTCAAGGAAGGTTTTATGAAAATAAGATGAGTCTTTTAGGATAAAGAAGTGGGCTAAATATGACCTAAATATGACCAAGGGAATATACATCAAAACTAGTGAAAAAAAATCAAGGTGGAAAGAGTGAAGCATGGTATTTTTACCTAAAAAATGATTAAAACCTATAAATAAATATAATAGATAAAATCATTCACACAAAAAAATACCAAGTATAACCTTATAAACTCCTTTCTAGAAACAATAACAAAAAGAAACTCTCACCAAACCCTTTAAAATGAATATTAATAAATTTTATGTATATCATAACCCTTTTTATTTGATCTAATTGATAGGTGTGAATCAAGTTATATGAAACCTCTAAGTAGTATTATAAAACAATGGGACAAGAAACCAACTTTAAAATCATCTAAATTTTTATTTCTAGGGTTTCTAATATCATACTTCCATTTTATGGGGTACCTTAGTAACCCAAAAACCTACTAGCATAGGTGATTCCTTGCATAAGGATATTGTGCATTAGTGTACAATCTATAAGGGTTACAAAAAAAATTTAATAAAAAAAATATTTCTTATCCTTTCCCCTTTGTTATGTATGATCCTTAAGGGGATAAAACAAACAAACACAATATAATATCTAGTGACAAAATATCTTAGGTAATCTTAACAAGCATTTAAATTCTTAATTCTCACTAGTTGCATTAGCAAATATACACCATTCACTAAATTTTCAACCTTCTCTATCAACACTACTTTCTCCACCATGTTTTGGAAAAATGATATTGAACATTAATGTTATTTGTATAATCATGATATTTAGAGTTTTTGGAAAAATTGATTGCACTTTGGCTATAACAATTTATCCTTCAATAGTTCCTATAAGATTCAACATTTGAACATAATCTCTAAATCCATGCTACTTCCTTATAATCATGACTAGCTAACATGTACTTTGTTTTGAAGTAGAAAGAGAAAAAAATACTTTTCAATATTTCACATCTAATTATTTTCTCCACGAAAAAAAGAAAATGTAAATGGTTAGAGGATATCCTTCTACTAATGCCTCAAATCCAATTTTCATTAACAAAAGCTATGTATACACCACCTTTCCCATCTCAAGTCCCCCATGTTAGAATATTGAGTACTTTGAAGTCCCACAAAGATATTTAAATAACTTCTTAATGGCACTCTATAGTTTTTTTCCTATATTAGAAATAAATCGAACATCCTATACCTCTAAAATTTAGTAGATTTGACATACTTTTGAGTTGAATTATCATATCTTTAAATTTTCATAATATCTTATAATATTTTTACCTAAGTTAAATTTTAGAACACCTAAGTATTTCATATCAAACTATAAAAATATATAATATCTAAGATCCTAAATGATATCCTTATCATTTTCAATAAGGAACATATCATTAACATTTAAAAAAAAATATCACTGATCTATTAAAAGAATACACAATGATCAAATTTACTTCTAATAAATGTAAGATTCAAAAAAAGGTATCAAACTTTTGAATACATATCCTTAATTCTTTGTTTTGAAAATGGATACATATTTTTAATATACAAACTAAATCATTGTTTTCTTTTACCATGAAGTGCTCTAGATGTGACATATCTATTTTCTTCAAGATCTCCATGTAAGAACACTATCGTAACATAAATCTCTTCCACCCAAACATAAAAAAGTGACAATAAATAACATAAATCTAATTGAAATTAACTTGATGGTTAGAGACATCATCTTATCAAAATTAATTTCTTCAACCTTGGAATACCCTTTAGCCATCAATTATCTTGTGTTTTTTTAATCTAAAACTTTCATTTGAACCTTATTTTAAAAACACATTTGCAATTAATGAGCTTCATTCATATAAAAAACTTAAAAATATTCTAAGTCTTGTTTTTATCCAAAGCCACAATTTCTTCATCAATTGATTTCTTCAACATTGAATATCTTTTTGATTGAAAAACCCCCTTCATGGTTCCACTATTATCATCATTAGCATGTAAAACAAAAATATAGAAAAACTCAAGTTAGCTATGCCTTTTTATTGTCTTTTTCCTACTGAGGGCATGAAGTTTTATCACAAGAGAAGATTCTCTGATGAGGTGGTCATCAAATTTCCTAAGAAGGACAAGGAGAAATTAAAACTGGTTAAAATCTCTAACAACTACTTCAAAATTGATACTATCAAGGCACTGTGGAGAAAGATACTTTTTGTTATCATGGAGTATATCACCCTGGACAAGAGATTTACTAGAGTGTGTGGGCATCATTTCGCTATTCTTAACCACTTCTACCATAAGGTACAAATTTCTTTGCCTCACTACTTTTTATATTCGTTGAGTAATAGCCTTGAGGACCATAGGAAAAACCCCAGGAGATACCCCATTCTTCATCCTGGTCTTATTAGGTTAATTTTTTAACACTATCAAAGCATGTTGACTTTATCTAAACCCATAGCCTCTTTGGAGTCTAAGGACTATAATACCGATAGTGGGGGTTCATAGACTCAGCCAAACAAGGAGAGAATTGTTGAAACCCACCCATCCTCTAAGATGTCTAGTAAGAAAACCCAATCTAAAAAACCCCAGCTTGCTAAAGCTAACCCTAAGGCCCTTCCTGACTTCTTTGCCCCCTTAAAGAATCTTGTTCTTAAGGGCTCCCCTGCCAACAAGCTAGTTTCCTATTTTGTAGATTCCATAGAAGATAAATCCGAGAACCCTGAAGCCAGTAGAAATTTTGTGCCCTCCCCTCCCGCCTCTTTTAGATTCGAAGGCACCAAATTCCCTAGCTCCCCCAACTTGGGAAATGTTAATCTCATATTAGACCAGGGTCAGTTTGGTGACATTCTGGCCTTTGGTAGAAATGACATCAGTGACATTTTCAAGGTCTTAAAGTGGGCCTATCAAGAAACTAATGAGCTTAATCAAAGAAACAAGGAATTGTAAAGTAAGTCAGAGAAGCTGGAGCTAAAGCTGGCCGCCCTCACTAATGAAGAAGGGAAACTGAATAAGAGAATCATTGGTAAGAAAGGAGGTGATATTGAGGAGAAATACAAGTCTATGGAAGAGGAAATGGTTAAAATAAAAAATAATTTGAAAATAGTCATGGAACAAAATCATAAAATGGCTAGGCACAATGCCATTATTATCAATGATATGTCTGAAAAACTGGAAAAAACACAATAAACTAGAAAAAACACAATAAACTGGAAAAAACACAATAGGGTTCACTAGTCATAGACTTGGAAGAGAAGAGGGAAAACAAGAATGAGGACCAAAGCATCTCTAAAAGGACCTGGACCAATCTTAAAAGGAAAGCACCTCCCACAACACAGATGGTTCAAATCTTAAAGAGGGGAGTTTAGGGCACGAACAAGATGGAAGTCGAGACTGCTGATCTTTTAAAAATTCAAATTTAGTTGATGCTGGCTTTCTGTCTAGATTTTTGGTTATGTGGCCTTTGCTAGCCTTTTTGTTGGCTATGGGTGTTTATTGTTGTTATTTTTACAGCCTTTCTGACTGTGATGTCTCTTTTGACTCTTTCTTTATTTTGTAAACTTTGTGGTTTGGGGTCCCTATAAAACCCATTTTTTCCTCTTTCAAAAACATGGCCTATTTTATTATCTTTTTTTGTACTTTGTTTATAAGGTTTTTGCCTCTTTTAATATCAAAAACATGCCCTAGTTTGAATACAATTAATACCCCCTTCAATTTTTGCACTTCTTAATTTATTTCATCTCATATTTATTGTGTTTCATTTTATTTTCAATTTGTATTTTAATAATTTGTGTTTCATTTAAAAATTTTCAAATTAATTCAATATTTATGATTAAATTTGATTCTATTATTGGTGTTGCTTTAATTTTCTCCTATTTAATTTTTTAATCTAATTATTAACTAGTTATATTTTTATTGTTGTTTATTTTATAAAATTCAGTTTATATAAATTAATTAATATGAGATTAAAAAATAATTAGAAATGAAAATGAATTTAAAAGCTTTTTTTGGGTTTAATAACCCTTTTTTTGTTTGATAGGAAAGTGCTATCAAAGGGGATAACTAATGAAGGAGCACACTCAGCTCTACCCCTTTCAAGCTCAAACTCATAGCAACAACACAAGTTTTCCCAACAAAATGAAGCAAACACTTTATTTTATTAATGAAAATGACATTACAGAATTGCAATGCCCATCATATGGGCTATCTCACTACAGACGCTTGTCTAATCGCAAATTTGAGCTTTTTCTCTCAACTCTACATTCACCAACAAGAGATCTACTTTCTTCTCTACTCCACCATCGTATCACCTTTAGGCTACTTTTCCACCTTCACACACACTCCCCATTCTCTATCTCACACTATCTCTATATCCTATATTCCTCCTCCATGTTGACCTTGAGGTTCTTCTCTTTTGTTAACATAGTACCTCCATGTTGTCCAATGGTAACTCATATTTTTCTAACAGTTGCATAGTTATTTGTATCATTAGTTCTTATTCATTTGTGCCAGGTAATCATTTTCCAATCATTTGTTGCATTCCTATAAATTCATTTGACCTAGTCAATTAGCAACAACAATGTGAATCGACGAATGCTATCGTGCCATGTGTCACCATTGGGTTCGCTTGTTCTGCCAATTCTCTGTTCAATCAACCATCACACCATTTGAGTCCCTACCTCCATCAGCTTGTCATGGGTTCCAAGAATTTTGTAACCTAGTCACGGGGTTGTGAAGTTTCCTAACTCTCTAATCTCCCAACTTGGCACCCATTCCATCATCCTATCATTGGGACTTCCCCAATGTCACACCGAAACACTCCAGTCACTATGATATTGCCTTATCGCTTCATCAGAGGGACAAAGAATGTCATCCTGTTGATGAGAGAGCCTCCAATCGATGAAACTCCTTCAACACCCCGATTGGTGAAGTAGTTCCTCCCTCATGTTGATTGCTTTGCAAGCCCAAACTCATCCCTTATTGAGTGGAATAACTCGGATCAATGCAAGATCGTTTCTATGCCCTAGATGCTCCTGCATCAACAACTCCCTATATTCATTTTAGAAACAAAGTTTCATAGAGAGTTACATTTTGAGACTTTCTAGCCTTTTAAGATGGTAATATTGTGAGCTAGCTCATTAATCTAGACATGTTGTTTAGGAGTAAGAAGACCCCAATATTATTGCATTTCACACTTAAATCCAATACTCTTTTATCAAAATTGCTATGGAGTGATAGTTTCATTTTCTTTATTCATTGATATATTTTTTCTTATATGCTTTAAGAAAAAAAATTAAACAAAATGATAATAGTGTAAAAACTAATAAAAATGGTGACAAATAAATGAATAAATTTTCAATTATTAATACTAGATTTAAAAAATGATTAGAAATCAAAATGAAGTAAAAACCTTTATCTAGATCTAATATGCTTATATGTCATATTATTGCATTTCACACTTTAATCTGTTGTTAAATAAATAAATACTCTTTCATCAAAATCGCAATGAAAATGATAGTTCATTTTCTTTATTCATTGAAATTTTTTTCTTATAAACTTTTAAATTAAAAAATATTATCTTATACTAAAAACTAATATTAAAAAGAAGATTAAAAGGATAAATGACTAGATTTCCATCCATTTAATATTTTTTTTGGGGGGTCATTTTCCTATTAAGTCAAACATAACACCATCTTCTAGTGGTAAGTTGTAAGATATTTATTAACTCAAATCCAAACTAATGTCTACTGGTGTTTGAATGACCTGGGAAGCATTGGTGAGTATGACTGTATGATGACATGGCAGAATCCATGAGGCTTCGTAAGCGGTGATTAACCCAAGGTCGGATCTGAGATGCAAGTCGGTGGTGAGAAAGCATTGGATTTTACCTAAATCAGATCTGATACTGTTCCGTAAATCAGAATGTACTCATCATGAAAGGAGTCGATATCAGTATGAAATTGCTTTATGTACGAAACCAGATTTGCAGGACTGACACGTCTCCCATGGAGAGAAAATCAAAGAAGTAAAATTGAGTAAGAATTTTCTTGTGTTTTCCTCTCGTGTGTAACAGAATTTTTCAAATTTTGTCGAGTCAGTTTATCCTAATGATCAATCATAACGATGAAAATTTTGTTTATATGATGAAATCTAACGACTATCAAACTAATTATTCAAAAACTGTTATTTTAGATGCAACTCTTTCCACCTACTTTTTAGATGTTGGAAGATCTGTCACAGTCGGACCTTCAAATCATAACAATGGCCGACGGCGCATGTCTCTAATATAACCTAAACTGACAATAAAACCAAAAAGTCTCTTATCCGATTAAATCATGAAAGAGGGTTGAATTTAGAACGGTTGCCTCCTATAATAGGAAAGCGCGAAAGGAACGCAATTTTGCCACTTGAAGAGTTTGAAGTAGAACGTGGCGAAGATCTGTGAAGCTTAATTCAAAGCAGCAATGATAATTTAAAATTTAGGGTTCAGTTTCGTGTTAATTACGGCGATGGCGTTGCATATGTGAGAAATGGTGGCGGCAGCGACTTCAACATCACGCATGCTTGTACCGTTTTTGACTGAATTTGATGTTCAAGTTGAATGTTCTTGCATATATATGAACTGTTTTCAAATCATGTGAAGATGAATCGAGAAGAATCAAACTTATGACTATCATCTATGTTTTTCAATATATTTTTGTTTTAATATTTAATAAATAAATTATTTTAAATATCATTTTCTCTAATATTATATAATAAAAGTATATTACATTACCACTTATAGAATAATCATAGTGTTTTCAAACAAGTAAAACCGCACAATTCATTAGTTATGAACAATAAGATGCCAAAATCATAGAAGTGAAATAAATATAGATGGTGAATAGATATTTTTAATAGTAACATTCATTTGTATTTGGCTTTAGAGAATTACAAATTAATAAATGAATTCTAGTGTACATGTATTTAGATTCTAGAGTATGGATTTAAGTGTGGTGGCAAAGTTATGAGACAATCCCATAAAGGAATAGTCTATTTATATTTGGTTTAACAATATATAGTTTATTTTGTAGTAGAGTTTAATTTTAATGATTGTACTTGGTTAACATAACATGAAAGAGGATACTTGTCATTATCAATTTGGGTATGTTTGTGTCATTTGTAATATTAATTATAGTATTCCACTATTTAAATATGGTTATTTTGGACTCACTATTTCAAATCTATTGGTGTTAATTTTCTTTATAGAGTGTAAATAAAAGGGCCACAATCCTTGTGCAAAATCAACAAGAAAACTACCTAGCTATAGCAAGACTACACCAACATAGGAGGAACATTTTAAAACAAAATAAACACAATATGTAGGAGAGAACCAAAATAAAGAAGAAACTATAACACTAGGGAAATTATAACATCCCATTCCTCCTATAAATCTTCAATTTGTTGCTTTTATATGGTAGTAATTAATGACATCCTTCTCCACTCTTTTGAACTCCCTTAGTGTTGCTTCATCTACTACTAACACTAGGACTAGCTTGTTCTTGAGTGGTGTA
The DNA here is from genome assembly GCA_007258455.2 of Sequoia sempervirens. NCBI lineage: Eukaryota > Viridiplantae > Streptophyta > Pinopsida > Cupressales > Cupressaceae > Sequoia > Sequoia sempervirens. The sequence goes on from VDFB02077724.1 coordinate 23,311, forward strand.
GAGATTTACTATATTTTGAAGCACCTTGATACTCATGATTGAGTTCCTAATAGTAGCTATACTGAAGTCCACCACCTCCCAAGTAGGTTCATTTTAATTTCACCCATTTATTTCTCAAGAGCTTCCATTATAGTGCCTTCTTAGATATTTCTAGATTCAAGGTCAAAATTTCCTCCATTACATTATAATCTTCCATAAGTTTTCTCAACTTATGTTTCTTGATTTCAATAAATAACCAATTAAGGATTTTATGTTTTATGTTTACCTCCTTAAACATTTTATTTGTATTGTCACTTAGTAGGTTATTGATCAAGATCACTACTTCTAAAGATGAGGAGAGATAAAACACACTAGAAATCTAATTAGGGACACCATTTGGCAAAGTCCCTCCACCACTAACAAATCCTCTTCCACATTCAAATCATCCTTAGCTACTTTTTCCACACCCTTAGTGTCTTTGTTATATTACCCTTTCAAATATAATTCCTCAAACTTAGTAAGCTAATCCTTCCTCTTTCTTTTAGTTTTTCTACTATGAGCATGGGTTCCCACATTTCATTTCTCAAATGTGTCTAGATAACAAGGCGTTGAGAAAAGAGAAGAAAGGGAATCTAGATAATTTGAATTAAGAGAAGATGGAGATC
>VDFB02077725.1:0-33909 GCA_007258455.2 Sequoia sempervirens
TTGATGCGCCCTGTTTTCAAGTACTCTCAGTGGTGGATAGATCGTCAAGTAGAAGTGTTGAAACAGAGAAATGTGCAATTTACCTACGAGTTGATGGGAGACACCGAGTCATGTTCTTCAAACGCCGATACATCTCGTGCGGATGGACAAGCAGATGCTGCCAACTCCAAGAAGAGGAAAGAAGCCGATAAGTCTGCAATACAAGACAAGGGTAAAGAGATAGATGAAGGGCCTTCGCGGAAGAAACATAAGTCCAAACCTCTTCAGTCGGCTACTTCCAGGAACATAGAGGAGATGCTTGCCTTGGATAGAGAATCCTTGGAAAATGCCATGATCCCTTCTCCAGTTGAAAATGTAGAGCCAATCCAGGTAGAAGATGATGATCCACCCTCTCCAGCAAGCACGGAAATCTTAGGATCGGATAACGACACAGACATCGAGGATGGAGAATTCGAGGAAGGAATGATTTCCGCCCTCAAAGGCATTCAAGAGGACCCATCCGTCCAGGAAATCCAGGATATGCAGTTAGTCCAAGAAATTCAAAGTATGCCAGAAATTCAGGAAGAACAGGAAGTACAGGACATACAGGACGTCCAAAATCAACAGGCAGCCAACAGTCCCAGAGTGGCTGAGGGAAAGATTGAAAAGAAAAGCGCCAGTGGAGGTCCTTGAGGAGGACAATGACACAGATTTTCTGGCAAGATTAGAGCAAACTGCCCTGAGGAAGAAGGCCAAGAAGTTCTCTACCATTCGGAGAGATGAAGCTGGAAATCGCACGGTGCAAATTGCAGTGCCTACGGCCGACAAGTTTCAAGACGAGATTGCTCTTGAGGAGTATGCTATCACGACTGTCGACATGGGTCCAACAACAAAAGGGCAGGAAGTCGAAGACTTGGATAATTCCGTGGCTACCATCAAGGCCAGATTAGAAAAAGAAGTTGCCAAGAAAAAAGAGTATAAGAAAGAAATTCAATGCCTAAAGGACTATATCCAGCACCTGACCAAGCCACTAAACGAAGGTGAACAAGTGGCGCCTTTACCTCCAAATGCCCCACAAGAACCAAGTGCAAACTTTGAAGAGGAGTTGACAACAGCGAGGGAGGCTAAAGACTGGATGATTGGAAGGAAAGAAGAGGCGTTGGTATTTGCAGAAAAGTTGGCGCAAGTAAATGAGCGGGTTTCCTTCATGCTTTCACGAATTGCAGATCTTGCAGAATCATGGAGCAGTCTCGAGGATATTCAGAGCAGGATCATCCCATACATTCGGGAACTGAAGGGCATTTCAAAGCAAAGATTGATCGAAGACAAGGTTATTGAAGCCGGAGCAGCATATGACTTCAACGGATGGTACTATGCCTTAATCTCAAGGAAAGGAGTCCTCGAAAAGGTGAAGCGAGGATAGTGGTAGAGTTGAAGAACAAGTAAAAGAAATTCAAAGTAAAATCTATGAGATGGCTGCAAATATGCTAGACAAGGAGGTTGTCCGAAGGAAACACTTGCGGCCAAGGAGTTTGAAAGAGCAAGTACAAAAAGTTCTCTCCACCACTGGGCCAATCATGAAGGAAGGCTTCACCAAAATATTCGACTTCATGGCCATCAAAAGTTCTTTCTTGTTACAGGAATCATCATGGACGACTATGTTTGCAGAGTGTGCCGAGAACTTGGATTTGCTAGAGTACAACATCAGCGTGCTGCCCGACATTGCCATGGAGGAGGTCGACCTGATAGTGTCCAGGTTCGCCGAACGTGAGGCTGCACAAGTGGATAAGGATGACACTCCAGTTGTCTAGTGTTCTCTTCAGTTAACTGATTGTGGTTTTGGAAACCCTAATTAGGGTTTAGTTCCATTTAATCTTGGCCATTGATCTTGAATCAATCTCGGCCGTTCTTTGTAATTTGAAAAACTATATAAACCCCCCCCTCTCTCTCTCATTTTTCATAGATGGATAGTTAGATTCGTAGAAGTTAGATATTCATTAAGAAGTTAGAGCAGATTTGAGATAGATAGATTGTAGAAATAAAGAGAGAGTTCTTATGAGATTGTTGTGAAAAGCTACTTTGATAATGAAGTTCAAATGCATGAGGTGCTTTGAGTACTTGATTGTTGAATAGTTGCATGGTCGCATATCTTCTTTCTCTCTTAGTAGATTTGAATTAAAATGTATGTTAGAAGAATGATTGATTGATAACGAAGATTATTGAAACCGAGCTCATACTTTCTTAGGGTGGATGATTTCACTCAATGTGTAAAGTTAGACTGAGCTTTACTGTGGATACTTAACTTTTGTTTTAATAATTGTTGTTTGATCTGATGGCAATTATTTATCACGTGAAAATCACAAGCACATTCCTAGAAGATTGCACTTGCTCTGCGTAGTTGTCGTTGAACGTGGCGAAACAGAGTATGGTTTATTTGGTTTCACTTAGTCTTCGTCTTCTCTTGATTTCTTAGGAGTAGCATAGAGTCTCTAAACCTTGAATCTTTTTTTCATTTTTTTTATATATAAATCAAAAAATCCAAAATGGTACTGCATTTATGTCCCCACTTCTTCGAATGACTTGCAAAATCTTACTTGTGCCCACAACAAATCACATCCATACCACAGAGCCTATCCGCGTTCATCTTAAACATTGGAATTACCCTATGACCTCACTTGCAATCTTAGCATAGGAAGTAGTTTTTCAAGAGAGAATAGAGCGTCTGTGACACTTTGTTCTAAAATGTTCGTTGTGTCATAAAACACGCATCAACAGGGTTACATTTGGATTTGCAATGGGTGTGATGCTAGATATTCTAGTTCATATAGTCGCGTGAAAGCCTATTTGTGTGGAATGCCTGGCCAAGACATCAAACCTTGTCTTGGAAAGGATGGTGTAGCTATGCCATCAAAGATAGTGATAGGACATATTATGGAGCAAGAACAAGTAGATGAACGGGCAAACCATAAATCAAGTCACCCTTAATAAAAAAAGATCAAAGGGAATGCAACCCCCATCTTGTCTTAGTGTTGTGGTAGAAATCCATCCATTTTTGGCCACTCCTCATCTTTGAAGTAAACAACCCATTAAAAACAAAAAGCCAAGTGACCTTTGGAAAGTGCATTTCAAAATGATAGTTGAGACATTTCCAACCAACATATAGCAAGATGTATTTATGGAAATGGATTTACTTTTAATGTTGTTCGCTCCATATTGGAAAGAGATGTTGAAAAAGGTTAATGAAACTCCAAAAGGGTATAAGGGCCCATGTTATGAGAAGATGTGTGGCACCTTATTGGGAAAGGAGGTGAAGAATGTTGAAGATTTATTGTAGCCCAGAAGGGATTCATGGGTTGAGGCAACTATGTCTATTGTTTTAGATGGGTGGAAAGATACAAAAAATTGGCCCTTGATCAATGTCATAGTGGTGTCCCTAAAGGGGCATTGTTTTTGAGAGCTGTGGATTGTGATGGTCAGGTGAAAGATGGTCAATTTATTGTTGATATTGTCATCACAGCCATTGAGGAAGTGGGACCCCGTAACTTTGTTCAAGTTATATCGGACAACACAAAGAATTGTAGAGCTGTTGGTTTGTTGGTCGAGGAATGATATTCACATATTAATCTTATGTTACAAAAGATTCAAAATAAAATTGATTGGATCAAAGAGTTGTATGCAGAGGTTGAGGACATCCAAATGTTCATCAACAACCACCATGCCTCAAGGCATTTTTAGTTCATTTTCAAAAATTGGCACTATTGAAGGTAAGTGAAGTAGCATAAAATTTTACATTTTCATAGTTTGATTGTGTATTCTAATTCTCTTTTAAAGTTTGTTTTTAAATTTTAATTATTTTGTTTTTTATTTTTAACAAGTTGCAGAGACCCATTTCGCTTTTAACACAATCGTCTTGAGATGACTTGTGAAATTTAGAGAGGCGCTTTTTGAAACATCCCAAATAGGATATTGATGAATTTTTTGATTTTGAAACACAAACTTCTGCCCTAATTTCTGCTCAAAACCCTAGTCGCTTATATAAATTTTTTGAGATGAAACAAGCATGAATAGCAACATAACGTCATCCAATTGCTTCAAAGAATATGATAAACACATCTAGCACTAATTATGAATGTAACTAGCAATATATAGCACCAGTTTTTTCCACCCAAAACATGCAAATTCTGATTACAAGTTTATTTAGTTCTGCTGCTACAAAATCAGACCTATTACTTATGCAAGTTCACCGCAAAAATGGTCTCCAAACATACCCAACAATGTACCATAGTTTGCTGATGTGAAGAAACTCCACTTACAAGCCAAAACATGAAATAAATGATGACCTAAACTAACCCTAGCTGTGCAAACTTGCTCCAACTCACAAAAATGCAATGATGAATGCAAATATATTATAGAAATGTTTTCAAAACCCTACCACAAGGGTGCATTGGCTTGCTCGTTTGAATGTAGGGTCCCTTGCAAACTTGTCACAACCTCCAAACTTGCCAATTTCACCCTTCCAAAACAAAGTGCTCCTCTTGCAATTTGGGCGCTCCTCTCTAGGGTGAAACCCTTGGTCAATACAACACCAAATCTGCCCTCCTCAAGTCGCCTAGGTTGATATGAAAATTGTTAGGGTTAGAGATGGCAGATCTAACAATTAAATGCAGATTTTAATTAATAAAACAGAGAAATTAAAACATACACATAATAAATCATAACACAAAGAATTTAACGTGGTTCACCTAATCTGGGCTACATCCACCAAACCGCAGCCATCCAATACTTTTATTATCCAGTGAAAAAACCCTATTACAATCTTGCGAATAATTGCGTTTTTCATCATACTGTAATACTCAACCGAACCCCTTTCTAACAAGCTAAGAAGCTTCCAGATTTAGGGTTCTACAAAATCGGATTTTTCCCTTTTTCATTGATGACGCGAAAAAGTAGGACATTTTTTTTCGGGGGCTGCCGTCTCCGAACCCCCGCTATTCAGGGGCTGCCGCCCTCGAACCCCCGCCCAGGGCCCAGCCCGGCCACGGACCTCAGCGAGGATACATGCCGGGGTGTACAGTATACCATGGGCTATACAGTATAGCATGATTAGTCGCCACACACCAACAATTTGAGCATGAACATCTAACATCGTCCTTGGAATAGTTGCAATAATTGTTGATTTGAAAAAGCAAACTATTCCCATGATGAAATGCCTTCACAAAGATCTTGTATTTATACCAAGCTTGCCTTTTCCATCCAAATTGGCTGACCCAATTTGGGCCCCAAAGTTTGAATTTAATATTTTTTTAAATTTTATTTTTTAACCCCCAAAAAGGGTTGCCTAGCCTCATAGAAAAAATATAAAAATATTTTGCCTTCGCCAAAAATCATAATAAATATCATTTAACCTCCTCTTTGAGCGCCAAAGCCAAAAATAGTAAAATATATATTTTTTCTTCTTTATTTTCCTTGCTTGCCTCGAAAAGGGACATTACACTTTCTAGCATGGTGATTAGCCAAAATTGGTCTATATGGTGCAAAGCAACTTTGACAAATCAACAAAAATTAAGCAAATGATATTAGATGACTCATGGTGGGATCATGTGGAGTATCTCCTTGGTTTCATTGAGCCCATTTTGAGCATGATTCACTATATTGACATGGACAAGCCTTGCATGGGAGAGATATATGATGACATCGACTCAATTGTCATGTCCCCTGAAATTTTAGCATTGGGATATAAAGCATCAAAAACAAGATAAACAAAATACATATTAAAGCATTAATGATTTAATTATAAAGATAATATTATAATTACACAATTATTGTAATAGAACAATTAATCTTATTAATTGTAAATATCATAATAAAATATCATAAAATAGAATAAAATAATAAGATTATTTTTATAAAATTCAAATACAAATAAAATAAAACAACAAAATGAACATAATCTAATATTATGGTAAACATTATCATTATATCATATTTGGCAAATTGATATTTATGCTTTAATGTTCAAATATCTAATATTTAAATAAAAGTAAAAATCAACATTATAAAATAATAATAAATAACATATAATGAAGATAAAATTAAATAAGACCAGAATTCTATAATATAAATCATTATTTATATTTTACATGATCATTATTATTTTAGATATAAACAAGACCTTTTAAAAGCATCGCTTCCTTTATCCTACACAAACAAAAAAATATAAATGAAATTGGGAATCAACGATTCCAAAGGAAGCAGCGTTTCATTCAAAAGAAGCTTTTTGACCCAGACGCGACTTTTCCCACAGCAAAGGTTCACTATTAATAGAATCATTCCATGCCAAAGAGAATCATCGATGGTTGAAAGAAGGTGGTCTTCTACATTATGTGGCTGGAAGGAAATTAAGGAGTATAGAAGGGCGGTTATAAATCTGGAAATGAGGATATAAAATGAAGTATCGAATCAGAAGAGGGAAGGGAGATTCAAACTACATTGAGAATATATGGAACCGTGACTTGTTAAGGACATAAAGTAGGTAAAAGGGATAGATGCGGTAAGTCTATTTAACTACAGATATAATATACGTCAGAATTGGTAAGGCTGAATTCTCAGGTATTCTTTTGTTACAATGATAATTCTAGAATAGATGATAGGCATATTTATCATTCTTGCTTCAAATAGTAAATAAGTAAAAAGAATAGATAATGTGTTAATGAGTATATAAATATAGATAGTATAAAATTCTCTTTTTTATGAAGATAGCATGCAATAAGTAAATATAATAAGTAATAAATATATAGTTACAGATGATATTAAAATAGAAGCACAATAAGTAACAAATATGGAAATATTGGTAGTCTGTTACTATTTATTGTGAGTAAAGGTAAGGTAAGATCCTTATCACAATTAATGTGTCTTATATAACAACAATCTGATCATAATGCTGTGCAATACTTATGATTGGAATAAGTCGTGGCATGAAATAGTTTGTAATGTAATAGCATGAGAGAGTGGAAGGCTAATATAGGGTAGAACAGTTTTGCATATAGAACTAATTGAAAATACTATCATAGAACAAGAATGATAGATATGACAAGGTAATGAATATGTTAGCATAGGGGAGCTATCATAATAATGGCTAAATAGAATGAAATATTGTAGAAAGAAATGTCAACATAGAATGAAATATCATAGATGCATGCCATAGAATACTCGTGATATGTTAACATAAGAATGTTTTGATCAAGGAATGGACATAGTCCAAGTCTTATAAAGATTGACCAATGAATAATGATATAATAATATATAATCTATACAAATGATAGTTAATGAATTGGATTTAACCGTGAGATGGTATGATGATTATTTGTATATACATAGATATAGGGAATAAGAGATATATGTCCGAGCAAACAAGAAGAAAGATAGAAACACATAGATGCATGAATAGTGCTCTTGTGATTCTATATATATCTGTCACTCATCAGGTATGAGTTCCATCATAATAAGAATTAAGAGAATAATGTGTAGAAAGATTTCATTCAATTTAAATGTAGTCGATACTTACAAATGTACTTTAATATATTATGATTTGTGAGAATATTGAATTATCCTACGAGGGATGAATATATTGAGAAATCAATTGACATGCTAATGATTGATAGAGAGGAGACTCGTAGTGAGCACACTCACAGGGAACGCGTCTTAGAGCGACAATCTAAGGTCCTCAAGGAAAATTACATGTGCAAAATTAGGTGTTGGTAAATAAATTTCTTGACCCTAACTTGCATTTTATGTCTCTAATAAGGGGACATTACAAGTGGTATCAGAGCAACTTTCCTGCCACCCTGTGAAAATAGCGTTTGCAGACTTACCAAAGGCAAAGGTATACTCTATGAACATATAGAAACACATCCCAATTTATGCAAATCAGTTTTGTATCATCTGGAAAACAAGAGACTTCTCATTACGGGCGAACTGAGGTAAGCGACTTTATTTTTGAGTTTTGAATTTATTTGAATATTGCTTCTGATCAGTAGGAATCTGCTTACATTTGTATAAAATTGAATCACAACTTCAATAAATGAAAACTAGCAAGAAAGAGTAATTGATGCATTCACACTCTGATAATTTAGCTGACCTGATTTAGACATTATACGTAGAAAACGAATTAATGATACAATCCACTACTTCCATGTTAAGATAGAATTAATCAAGTAAGAATTGTAGTAATTACATCATATGTTAAAATAGAATTAATCATGTAAGAATTGTAGTAATTACATCATATGTTAAAATAAGTTATTAAATAACTTGATAAAATCACATAACCTATTATGGATAGCATCTGCAACTATTTTTAATTAACAAACAAGCATGTAGAGAGTGAAGGGAGGGAAATCGTAGGTTGAGCAGGTACTAGTTCTCCACTAGGTACGCCACTCCCCGGATCGGATGACTGAGTCATGCCATCGGGAGCCAAGGGGGTGATATCCGCTCTTGGGCTTAGTGTGAGTATCTACGGGCCTCCTATGGATTCCTCTCCTCTAAACTATTACATGTTTGATTTGAAGGATCCTCCAACTTAGTTGGGAAGTGATGAGAATGGATGAGGAAAGCAGGTACAAGCGTATCCCCTAAGTACACCACTCCTCGGATAGGATGACTGAGTATCATGCCATCAGGAGCCAGGAGGGATGGTATATCCGCTCCTGGGCTTAGGCAAGATTGCTTCGGGCGGACTTATCCTTATCATCCAACCCCCACTATGTTAGAGACCTAAACTTGGTGAAATTTGTCTTATATAATTACTTTTGAAAGTGTAAGTGTATTCAAAGGTTTACTTTGTGACTTATATGTATGCTTCTAACATATATTCATGAGAATACTTTTTTGTATTATGTGTATTCGCGTGTATGCTTCATACTCATGTGTATACTTGATGACTTTGGGATAGTGGATGGGTCCACGGTGTAGTATGGGATGCACCGAATCCCCTTCCCAATTGTCTAACAGTATACTTCATTCGATTGTATTCGTATTTGAGTGTATACTCTATGACTTGTGATTATATTGATGCAATTGTATTCTAGTGTATACTCTGTGATTATATTTGTATTTGAGTGTATACTCTATGACCTTGTATTTATATTTGAGTGCATACTCTATAACTTGTATTTGAATTCGAGATGCATATGTATTCGAGTGTATACTCTATGACTTTGTATTTGTGTACTTTGTGACTTTGTATTCAAGTGTATAGCTTGTACTCAAGTGTATTCAAATGTATACTTTGCAGCTCATGTGTATTCAAGTGTATACCATGTGACTTATGTGTATTCGAATGTTGGTGTATGCTCTTTGTATTTATTCATGCTGGTACTTCACGCTTTACTGCTTACGTGTATGCAAATTTATGACTCATATCTTATGAGTGTGCCTCATGTCTTACATGCTTGCTTTATGCCTAATGTGCTTTAGCATGTCTACTGCATGAGTATATTCCTGTTATGTATGTTATATTTCTTGAGTGTATATTTCTGAATTCAACATGTATACTTCTTCGAGTGTATTTGCATACCTTGAGTGTATTAACACTCCTTACTTATATTTCCTAAGTGTGTTTTTTATCTTGTGAGTAATTATGTGTTTGTTATATGCTTGATGTACCTTCGGCATGATTATTTCATGAAAACTTATGTGTGATCAATTCATGTTTGTCAAGGTTCTTCACACGGGAGTTCCCTCTTAATGCTTTGAACGTGCTTCGTAACGTGACTTATGTCTTCTCATGCTTCGTATATTACTGGCTTCATTACCAATGTGATTGTGGGTTACAATATCTTATGAGCATACCTTGTGACTGTTTCATGTATGATAAATTGCTCCTTGTAGGGTGTGTATTCAACATGAGTGTTAAATGTGTGTACCTATTGTATACCATTGATTGCTACATATCCGAAATACTTTCTCTATATTTGATGTGTAATTTATGCAAATGCGTCGCACGTAGGATTCTTGTTTTGTATAAGCGTATGATTGTAAATGTATGCTTCATGTGTGCTAATATGAATACTCCATGAAGTTGTGTACTACTGCTTACATCTGATGTCTTACAACTATGCATTCACTCCATGTAAATATTTCATAAGTTTATGTTATGTTCCACTTCTTTTGATGTTTGGTTATGTCTTAAATGTTTTCAACATATTTACTCCATGAATACTCTTTTCATGTATGTTGGTTCATGCCTCATGTGTATTCGAATGCAAATCGAGACTTGCGAGTACAGATATTTATAACTCTTGCCTTTGTGTGTATGATTTGTGCCTTGAGTGATTGCTTCACATCTTATGTGCACATTATTAAGTATATTATATGACTTTGATTCATACCCTAAGTGTATTCAAGTGTGGAATTCAGGTGTATTCAATTGTGACTTATGTATTCAAATGCATTCAAGTGTATATCGCGTGATTTTTTTAACCAAGTGCCTACTATGACTTATGTGTATTCAAGTGCCTTCAACTGAATACTTTGTGGGTTACATTATGATTTGTGTGTGATCATGTATATACTTAGTGACTGGTATTTATGTGTGTACCTTCTCTCTTACTTGTATTCATGTGTTTATCTTGCGATTTTCGTGCACTCTCACTATGCGACTTATGTATTTATAGATATACTTTGTAACCCATATATATCCCGACATATATTCTTCATTAAGTAGTTCCATGTGTTTGCTTCATTCCAAATGTGTCTTCAAACAAGATTACTCCATAGTGCTTTATGCTTAAAAGATTGATTAAAAATTTGTTTGCCAAAATGCTTCTCGAGTTAAGGAGCTCTAACTATTGAAGTAAAAAGATGTTTGGAATTGAGATTGCTTGAGGACAAGCAATTTTGGGCAGGGAGGACTGTCATATCCCCTGAAATTTTTGCATTGGGATATAAAGCTTCAAAAACAAGATAAACAAAATACATATTAAAGCATTAATGATTTAATTATAAAGATAATATTATAATTACACAATTATTGTAATAGAACAATTAATCTTATTAATTGTAAATATCATAATAAAATATCATAAAATAGAATAAAATAATAAGATTATTTTTATAAAATTCAAATACAAATAAAATAAAACAACAAAATGAACATAATCTAAAATTATGGTAAACATTATCATTATATCATATTTGGCAAATTGATATTTATGCTTTAATGTTCAAATATCTAATATTTAAATAAAAGTAAAAATCAACATTATAAAATAATAATAAATAACATATAATGAAGATAAAATTAAATAAGACCAGAATTCTATAATATAAATCATTATTTATATTTTACATGATCATTATTATTTTAGATATAAACAAGACCTTTTAAAAGCATCGCTTCCTTTATCCTACACAAACAAAAAAATATAAATGAAATTGGGAATCAACGATTCCAAAGGAAGCAGCGTTTCATTCAAAAGAAGCTTTTTGACCCAGACGCGACTTTTCCCACAGCAAAGGTTCACTATTAATAGAATCATTCCATGCCAAAGAGAATCATCGATGGTTGAAAGAAGGTGGTCTTCTACATTACGTGGCTGGAAGGAAATTAAGGAGTATAGAAGGGCGGTTATAAATCTGGAAATGAGGATATAAAATGAAGTATCGAATCAGAAGAGGGAAGGGAGATTCAAACTACATTGAGAATATATGGAACCGTGACTTGTTAAGGACATAAAGTAGGTAAAAGGGATAGATGCGGTAAGTCTATTTAACTACAGATATAATATACGTCAGAATTGGTAAGGCTGAATTCTCAGGTATTCTTTTGTTACAATGATAATTCTAGAATAGATGATAGGCATATTTATCATTCTTGCTTCAAATAGTAAATAAGTAAAAAGAATAGATAATGTGTTAATGAGTATATAAATATAGATAGTATAAAATTCTCTTTTTATGAAGATAGCAATAAGTAAATATAATAAGTAATAAATATATAGTTACAGATGATATTAAAATAGCCGCACAATAAGTAACAAATATGGAAATATTGGTAATCTGTTACTATTTATTGTGAGTAAAGGTAAGGTAAGATCCTTATCACAATTAATGTCTTATATAACAGCAATCTGATCATAATGCTGTGCAATACTTATGATTGGAATAAGTCGTGGCATAAAATAGTTTGTAATGTAATAGCATGAGAAAGTGGAATGCTAATATAGGGTAGAACAGTTTTGCATATAGAACTAATTGAAAATACTATCATAGAACAAGAATGATAGATATGACAAGGTAATGAATATGTTAGCATAGGGGAGCTATCATAATAATGGCTAAATAGAATGAAATATTGTAGAAAGAAATGTCAACATAGAATGAAATATCATAGATGCATGCCATAGAATACTCGTGATATGTTAACATAAGAATGTTTTGATCAAGGAATGGACATAGTCCAAGTCTTATAAAGATTGACCAATGAATAATGATATAATAATATATAATCTATACAAATGATAGTTAATGAATTGGATTTAACCGTGAGATGGTATGATGATTATTTGTATATACATAGATATAGGGAATAAGAGATATATGTCCGAGCAAACAAGAAGAAAGATAGAAACACATAGATGCATGAATAGTGCTCTTGTGATTCTATATATATCCGTCACTCATCAGGTATGAGTTCCATCATAATAAGAATTAAGAGAATAATGTCTAGAAAGATTTCATTCAATTTAAATGTAGTCGATACTTACAAATGTACTTTAATATATTATGATTTGCGAGAATATTGAATTATCCTACGAGGGATGAATATATTGAGAAATCAATTGACATGCTAATGATTGATAGAGAGGAGACTCGTAGTGAGCACACTCACAGGGAACGCGTCTTAGAGCGACAATCTAAGGTCCTCAAGGAAAATTACATGTGCAAAATTAGGTGTTGGTAAATAAATTTCTTGACCCTAACTTGTGCATTTTATGTCTCTAATAAGGGGACATTACATCAATGGTTGAGAAGATGAAGAGCATCATAAATGTGAAAGATCAAGAGCTTGAAGAGACTTTCTTCGAACAAGTGCATACAATTGTTGAAGAAAGATGGAACAAAATGAACACTCCATTACATCTTCTTGTCTTCACATTGACTCCAAAATACTACAGTGTTGAGATTCTTTCTGTGCTAGGAAGGCTTCCCCCAAATAGAGATTTTGAAGTGGCTGAAGAGTACAAGGCAACATTTCGTAGACTCTTCTTTGAAACTGAATTGTGAGATGTAGTTATGAGTGAGTTCATTGATTTTGTGCACTCAAATGGTCAAAGTGTTAGGCTCTTCGTGATAGGTTTAAGAAGGATGCTCATAGTTGGTATTACTTCCATGGCCAATTCTTCCAACACTTGCAACCCCTCGCAATCAAAGTTATAACACAAGTAAATTTAATATTTTTTTTATTTTTTATTCCATAAAGTTTCAACTTTCAACTTTTAGTTTCATTTATAGTTTTTTATTTTATTTTTTTAAAATTTATTTTTATAATGTATAACTTAAATTGTTTACCTTGTCTTCATAGGTTGCTAGTTCATCTGCTTCTGAAAGGAATTGGAGCACATATTCTTTCATCCACTCAGTAAAGTGCAATCAATTGCACTAAAAAAGAGTGGAGAACTTAGTATATGTGCATTCCAATTTGCATCTCCTTTCTCACAAACAACATGACTATAGGGAAGGGGACACGAAGTTGTGTGTTATATCATCTAATGTCAATGATGATGATGACATTGGTGATTTAGAAAATCCATTTCCAACACTCCCTTTAAGGGAAGTCAATAAACTTCATCAACTTCTAATGTCTATCAAATAGCTTATGGACAACAGATAAACAGACACAAATCACAAATCCTATTTAATTAATGTTTTAGCCAAGGGAGAAACAAAAAAAATTGACATACTGAGATTTCAGGAGTTAAGGTTTTTCATGAAATACATCTTTTTCCTTTGCATGTGGAATTGATCATGGATCTTTGGGATGCTGCAACTATTTTGATTTCAGCCAAATTACTACAATAGATAAACATGTTACTGACGTTTGCAGGAAGGATTTAACTTCTTCAGGTTATCCTGCAGGTGGTTCTGATTTACTAGCTCATTCTACTGTCCATTCAACAGTGGGTTGAAAAGACACTGGTTAAAATTTGGAGAAATTTCTTATGGAGTTGAACAAATGAAAATTCAAGCATCCTATTTACCTATGGGACACAGTATATTGCTATTCATCACTTCAATCAAGCCTCATAATGAAGGCAACTTGGCAACATTGAATAATGCTTCTTCCTCAAGTGCTATGCTCAGGAAAAAATACCTTCTTCAGCATTATGATAACATTCTAATAGCCAAGCGAAGCATTTCACTGTTAAGGATGTCTCATCGCATTAAGACATACCTGGAACTCCTCAAGGATAAAGTTACCTGGAAAGTGGGAAATGACAGTAACACTTGCTTCTGGCAGAATGGCTGGAATGTACACTTGCCACTTATCAATGCAAGTTTAGTGGAGCAGCAAAGCAATTTCAAGGGAAGGGCTATTTACAATTGGTTTATTATTAGATTTTCCCAGGATGCCACCTTATATGGTCAGTTGACACAATTGGAAGGCTTGGGGTTGATCAGTCAACGCAGTTTTAAATTGATTGAGGAATTGACAAACCATCCTCTATTCCTCAATGGCCTATACAATATGTTAACACGGATTTATACCAAATATGGTGAGTGTGCAGATTCCTTGGCATGCCAAGTTCTGAGTCAAAGAGATCAGCCTCTTTAATTGAAGTGGGAAAAGTTTTGGTGCTTGCAATTATATCCCAAAATCTTCAAGCCTTATTTGTTGCTTTTCTTCATGGTAAAATCTTAAAGGTTGACAATCTGCAAAAGAAAGAATAGATAGGGACTGTATGTCCAAAGTGTTTCAAGAATATAAAGGTTATCAGTCACCTTTTCTTCCATGGTTAGCTTCCCCAGACAGTTTGGCAAAAAATGGCTGCTCTGCTTGGCCAGCAAACTCCCAAAAGTTATCATGTGAATTGGAATGTAGGCAGAGAGGAAATTCCACCAATTCATGTACAGTATGATTGCCAGTTTCATTCTATGGTACAACTCTATTTTGGAAAGAAATAAATAATCATGTTTTTAACAGAATGCCTCAGTGTGTAGCTTAGAATGTCTTACAAATTGAAGCTTTTCTTAAGGGCACAACTCTTATTTACAGCTCGAGCCATCAAGTATTTTTGAATCCTTGAGTATGCCAGATGGTAGAATAAATTCCATTTGGTTACTACTTCCCATTATAAACTTAAGTAGTTTAAATTTTAAAATCAACCTGACTGGCAGTTGTATTTGATCCCTCAGGAGTACTCAATTAAAATCTGGTGGAGCATTTGGAAGTAAGCTGAGTACAAGATGCATTGTGGACATAATAAAAGATAGTAAAGTTGAACCATTCCGATGTTGCCATATGTGGATTGTAGCCCAGACAAACAATGTTTTTGAGCTAATAGCAGTTCCATTGGGCATCTGACTTAGATATGTGTATTGAAGGCGATACCCCAATAATTATTGAGATGATTAAAAGATATGACACAATCAAAGGGCATCTCACATTGGATTGGGGCATGGTCAACCAATATAGATCTACATTTGAATGATGAGGAATTGAGGATTGTGGAACACATATGGAATGATGTAGCACATATGCATGATTTTTTTTATAAGGTTTTATATCACCCACAAGATCATTTTGCTACTTGATATGGGAGCATGAGTGTATGCTGACAGCTCTTTGGTTGAGAGCCAAGGATTGGGTATACATTCCTCCTAAGTTGCCAGGGGAACAATCCTGACATCATCTCTTATATATCATAACTCTGGGGGATTTGAACCTTGGCAGATGGTGTAATCAAGGAACACACCATTATCCTCGCCAATTGTGCTCAACTAATTGAACTACAAACCTTTGGCATATGCATGATTTTAAGATGTGACACAAGAAGAGGAACTGCAGTATTGTGGCTGACCATCAATCAAATGAAGCTATTATTCCATTTGAAGGTGGTCATATTTAACTCCAAATGGCAACACATAACATACCAGCAAAGCTTGAAGATGATTGAACTGGAGAAACCAATCACAATGTAGTACATCAGTGAGAGAGTCAAGCCAATACAAATGGATGTAGGTTGTGAAAGTTTATCATTACTTCATATCAGCATGATGTTTTGTGATCATCCATATGGTCATATGATCTGTATTGGGCAATCTCAGCACTCTCCTGTTTGCCAAGTCAACACAGATTGCAAATGTGATTTACACTCTTTCAGAATGCCTTATCTAATCAGCATGGAAATGAAAACTGACTTGATTGTTTACTCATACAATAATACAACCATATGACTTCTAGGACTAGACAAGTGTGCCTTAGGAGTTTTCTGTCTAAGTGTGATCAATAATATCTTCCCTTTATAAATACTTACCTATTTTGTGGGGTTTTACCTTTTACCAAATCTGTATCCTTCTGTAATAACCTTGAGACTGATTCTTGCACTTCATAATACAATGTTTTGTGTTCGATGTATTTTTTATTTCACCCCTCCATAACACTTAACTTTCTTTAATGTCCTGAACTAATATTTTGGGAAAATGAATCTCAGATTTAAATATCTTTATCCACTGCAATAGACCCTAACAAAATTTTCAAGCAGATAAAAATGAGATTTACTTATTTTAATCTGAACTTGCATAAACCCATATTTTCAAATGTAAGCCCAAAAATTTTCCTTCACATTTATACACTAATATTGAACACCCATATTACAAAATGGGTCCACAAAATGTAAGACAAATTGTAGAGCTTTTCTTATATTAAATGGGTCTGAAATACGTTACAATATGCTGCTACAACATCAACAACAATGTGGAATGCAATGCTGCGGCCTATCATGGTCTTAAGTTGGCACATATCAAAGGCTATAAGAAAGTTTGGCTGGAGGGTGATTCTTTGAATATCATTAATAATTTAAAAAAATGTGCTCCCTCTTCTTGGACTATTGAGTCTTTGATAAGGGACTCCATTGATATTTTGAATTCTTTTGATGAATATTACATCTCTCATATTTTGAGAGAGGGTAATGGGCTAGCGGACATCTTCGCTAATATTGGAGTTAGAAAGGTTAGGGAATGGGGTTTGAATGACCCTCTCCCTATAGAGGCAATGGCAACTATTAACTATGATGGTCGATTTTAGTTTGCTTAAATTCTCATTATGGCTGGCGGTGTGCATGTCTGTCTTCACGTGGCTGAATATTATTAGAAAGGACGGTGAGCCAGATTTGAATCAAGCTAATGGTACGGGGGATGGTTGTCCTAGGGAACGAAACTCAATGCTATTAACTCTCCTTCGCTTCAATTTAGTTCTGACACGGATTCTGGGCGCTCCTAGCATTGTCTTCCAGAGTTTTCCTTTCACTGAGTTCTTAAGCCATTACTTTTTGCTAACTCTGTCGATATGGGTGGAGATAGAAATTGAGCGGAACCCTTCTTGTGCGAAGCTGTTAAGAAGAAGAAGAAGGAGGTTTGGCAAGTGTTGGAGAAAGGAGGGTTAACTCCTTACCTGGAGAAATTACATGGCAATAATCCTTAGGTTACGATGCATTTTGCTAAAGGTTGGAATGATAGGGTGCTGAAGTTAGGGGGAACGAAGCTTGATGTCAATGAAGAATTTATAGCTAATACTACTGGTTTGGCCATGGATGGTATGAGAGTTTTTAGAGATAAAAAGGAGTCGCAAACTGCTATGCAAATCTTTTTCAAAGGGGATGAAGCCAAGGATTTGAGGACTCTGAGTGGAGGATATCAAAGAAGCTCTCTAAAGGTGCTGTGGGGAGATGTTGCAGAAGAGCTCATGCGCTTTATTACCCTGGAAGGTTGCTTCTCAGTGGTAAATGCATACCACTTCTTATTGCTCAATCATTTCTACCATAAGAAAAGGATTTCCTTTCCTTATTATATTCTGATGTCTCTGGATTCGGGTCTCAAGGATCATAAGAAAAACCCTAAAAATCCCGTTTTGCATGTGGGATTAATCCTTCTTATTTCTGATTATGCAAAATCCTTTGAGGTGGCTAGGCCAATTGTGACCCCAAAGGGTAAACAGATTAAGCCTGCCAAGGAGTATGAGACTGCCTCTGAAGAGGAATCGACTAGCAAAAAAGCGAAAAAAATAAAAATTATTTTGGAAAAAGGGTTGAAGTCAGAGGAGGATGTGGACTTTGTCCCCAATTCACTTGCTTCTTTGGATGTGGGTCCTCAATCCCCCGTTACGGGAAAGACAAAAAAATGGGAGTTGTGTGCAAGCAAGGGCTATGTGACTTGTAGTGAAGAAGTGGCTGTTATTTTGCCATGTAGGGGTGTGATGGAAAAAAATGATTTGTATGGCGAGGCTTCTTTGCCGCCCCCTGTTACCAAGTAGAAGAAGGAGCTGGAGGAGGGAAGCATGAAGAAATGGGTTCTAAGGACTGTGAGTCAATTATTGGAGGACTTTCCTCTCACTTTAACGGGTGGTTTGTATGCTGATGATTTCTCGAGTGTTAACCCACACATGCAGCAAAAAGGCAAGATTGGGGTTGTTGGTGGTTTGATTGTTGTCGATACCTAGGATGCGGAGTTGGAGAGGTTGAAGAAAAGAAAGGTTGTGGTGGAGGAGATTGCAGTTCCATCCGCAAAATCAAGACTGCGGTTGCTGCTGGGAAAGGTAAGGAAATCTGTGCCGGTCAAGATAAGGTTAGCTCCTTTGAGGAGGAAGATGCTTTGGGGAAGGGGGATTTTAATATTGATAGAGAAGAGATGTCTGATGTGTTGGGAACTGCTTGTGAGGGTTCCATTGTTTTGTTCAAACTTTTTAAATGGTTTTTTCATAAACTCAATAAAACTAATGTCAAAGTTAGGGGTGTGGTGAGTAAGGCTGAAGAGTCTTTCGTCCAAAACCAGATAGATGAATTGTTTGATTCCTTAAACACTGTTGCGGAGGAAACTTTTAAGATGAAACAAAATTTGGAAGGAAGAATCCTCACCATTAAGGATCAAATGGAGAAAATTTGGGCTACTGTGATAAGGGGTGAGGAGGTGTCTAAATCTGGTGTTAAATTTGATTATGTTGGTGTGATTTCTCCTGTGGTTAGTGCTAAAAAGCGTAAAAAAATTGTTGATGCTGAAGAGATTAGTGCTGCTATTAAGTTGATGGAGGAGGAGGTTGCTGCTGAGAAGAGTGGGGAGAAGAGAAATGTTTTGATTACTGAGGTAAATACGGATGGACCTGGTGCTAGAACTAGAAACAAGACTAAAGCTCAGTTTGGGGCTTTTGGTAAAGAAATGCCTGATGTTTTGAAATATACCGAACCAATTTTTTCCGATTTTTGAATGCAATTACAACAACATACACCTGTTAGGGTTAGCACTTAAAAACCAAAGCGATGCAAAATTCAACTCTAACCAAGAATGCGTCAGTTGACGGCGAGCATATGGTCAGAGGATCTCAATGCAATGCTGAAAAATTAACTCTAACCAAGAATGTGCCCAAGATGGACGAACATATGGTCAGAGGATCCCTACCAACTACAAGTGCTGAAAGTAAACTCAACACCTAGAATGTGCTTTCAATCCCGGAGTGGGAATGGAGCTACCATATGGTGGAGGTGCTAAGAAATTACAATGCAAATCAACTGTAAATAGGTGGCAAGCCAGCCTCTTCCACTTATTCAGTGGGTATTACAAAGCATGATGAGAATGATGAGAAGAAACGTTGACAGTACCACTGTTCAACTTACAATAATATAGAGAATGCCTGCAAGAACAAGGATTAGAAGCTCTTCAATTGCTGCAATAGTAAATGTGACCTCCACCAAGCTTAGTAAGACTTCCTAACACCAAACCTTCACCAAAAATGCACTTTCCAAAATCTGATATGACAGAACAACAACTTGAAATGCATAACTAGCAACCCTAGAATCCACTAAAATACTCACAACTCACTCAATACTTGTCAGAATGACATGAGACCCGATGCAAACGAATGCTAGGATGATGACAATGAAGACTAGACAAAGAAACATCTGACAAATTGAAGTATTTTTTTTTCCTAAACATTTGCCAGGCAGAACAGAATGGTACAGCCTCTAGAAATGTTCTACCAACAAGATAAAATCAGATTCTTCATTATAAATCACCAAAATTTGCACAAATGGGCGCCTAGGGCATAGAAATGGTTTTAGCCAATACCCAGAATGAATATATTTTTATTTTTTGACTTATGAGCGAAAACAACATTCAACAACTTGAAGTCAACAACTCTAGAACTTCATTAACATGCTAGAAATTGAACTACAAATGCACAATAACTATTACAATGCAAAATCTCACTACACATCCACTCAACTACAAACTAACTCTCCACTAGTTGCTATCTTTCAAGCAAGAAGTCGAGCCAAGGCTAGGAGGCATACATTCCTCGAAGCAATCCCAATACCATTTCAGCAGCATAACATTACTCAAGTCATAAGATGATAAAATGAAGAGAGAAGGCCTTCTTTTATAGACTTAGTAGAGAATCTCTAGATGCTTCTAGAAAGTGTGCCCTTTTTTCAATTTGAATTTGACTTCATTTTCCCTCCAAGAGTGGCGTCCCTTTTTTCATGAGGCAATATTTTACCTCTTTTTTATTAAATTAAAATTATCTCCTCCTCAAAAGTTGGCGTCCCCTTTCTCCAACCAATATTTTGACTTTAGGAATATTTAAAATATTTCCTCATGAGATGACCACCCTCAAAGTCCCCCTTTAAAAACAACTTGAAGTTGTAACACTAGGCCAAGGGGTCATAAGATGAAAATAAAACATTATTAATTTAAAATAACTTATCTCTCCAAAATGAACACCTTAAAGCCAAAATTAATATTACCAACTGAACTGCCAGAAGAGGAAAGCTTGTTGAGCTGATGCAGACTAGACCACTGCTAAAAATAGAATTTACTAAAAATAGTAAATTCGGAAGGTTGCTCGGATCAAAGTGAAAGCAATACCATTGCGAAGCTTTCTGAAAACCCAGAAAAAATCCGCAATCCGCAATCCCAAACTCCAAGATGCAAATCCCTGAATCTTCAAAAGAACCCACCAAGCAATTGGAAACCCTAATTCTGCCTCTGTCTAGCCGACAGCACACCAGAGATAGGCTATCAATCACTGAAAAGTGTAGGGCTAAAAATGGGGACATTACATGTTTTGGATGATGCTTAGAAGGTTGCGACAAGCGATGTGGAGGCAGGGGATAGAAAAACATGTAGTGCTGCTGGTTGGGGTCCTCCTTTTTGGTTGGCATTTTGCTATTGTTTTGCTGATGATCTGTTGATTTATGCTTAGTGTTGTTTTCTTTAGTTTCGGTTGCTCACTTTTGTAAAGGGATCCGAGCCCCTTCAAAAACCGTATTTTACCTCTAATAAAAAACAATCTAGAATGCAATGCTTAAAACCATGAGAAGCTGCAAATCATACAAGTTTGATGTAGTTAGAACCAGCCACCATGAAAACTCAATCACAAACTCTGAATGAGATCGTCCTATAAGGCCAAAGGGGTTTCGTCCTTTGACTTGTGAAACCAAAGGATTTTCATTTGATATCTTACTATCCAAGTGTTTCCATCCTTAGATTTGAATGCCCGAACATTTAGAATGGTTTTGGTTGGGGTTTTTGTGTGTATAATATGCATAATGCTTGCATGAAAATGTTGGCTTTCCTTATCATCTCTCTGAATCTTTAAAATTAATGGCTATTGATGTATCTTGCCCAAAAGAGCGACTTTGCTGGCATGTGAAGACCAATAGTAGTCAATAAACAACCACTGCATTAATGAGAGTATGAAACCATCCTCATCTTTCAACACCACAGATACACCTGATTTCACACCCATAAATTTGAATAGTGTTTTTGGGCAGGATAGATCTCTTTGGAGTGGTTTTGACATCAAAATTGGCCACTGATGGTTTCTTGGGTCGTGTTGGGAGGTAAGTGGGAGAGATTGTTGCCATAGGTGGGAGTATCGAGGTTTTGGAGTTGGGGATACCTCAAGTCTCATGCCACATGTTAGGGGGCCGAAGTCTAGGGGTGCCATGGAAATGGTACTTGAGTAAAGGAAAGGCCAAAACTTTGGTTTGCAGGGTAACTTAGTGTAAGAAGTGGCAGTTGGAGTTTGGGCAAAGGGCATGTTGGTAGAGGAAGGTATGAAACTCCAACAAATTAAAGGGAAAGAGTAGGGTTCAACAAGAAGGAATTATGGGATGGGGAACTTCAAAATCTTGGTGGGGACTAAAAGGGAAAAGGTGGTCTTAAAGGGAAAAGCATGTTTGGATGGGGAAGTTTGGTATCCCAATGGGAATATAGGAAATGGTGTAGTTAGGAGGAAAGGCATGTATAAAAGGGAAACTTTGACAAAGGTGAGGGAAGTGGATGTGTTTGAGGAAAATGAAACATTTTTGAGGAAACGATGATATTGACTTATCTTCTAGTCCAAGGCCTAGAAAAATAGCTTACACTTGGAGTGGATAAAGGAAAATGTAGTGGTAGAGGTGACTGTGTTTGAGGAAAATGAAACATTTTTGAGGAAACGATGTCCTCAAGTTGATATTGACTTATCTTCTAGTCCAAGGCCCAAAAAAATAACGTACACTAGGAGGGGATAATGGAGGATGTAGATTGTATTTGGCTGTTTTTTGACAAATAAACAATTCTAGTTCTATTAGACAAATTATTTATAATTTGTTGTAATAAAATGTATTCTTTGACTTTGAAACTTTGATATTTCAAATTTAGAGCTTTTGTGGGCCATATGACATATGCAATGTTTGAATTATGACAAATTGATTATCATTATAGACTTTTGTGTTTTTTAAATGCATTGATTTCTGTTTTTTTTTTGGGTGTAATAATTTTTTTTTTCTTTGCTGTGTTTTTTTCCAAGTTCTTGCTGCGTCTTGAGTCCAAGTCAAAATTTTGGGCTGCCAAGTCCCTGCCAAGTCTGCATTTTCAAACGATAGCTTACCCAACTCAACATTCAAATTTGTACATTTAATCATGGAATTTGAACATGGATCTCCTCTATGAAAGCTCTGATGATTTACCCTTTGAGCTCATACCATTTGACAAGACTTTGTAAATAGTAACTAAAAGGGAGCTACTATAATCCAAACCCCGAACAGACAGCTTAAGTTCTAGGAAGCTATGGGAATGCCCCAATTTATAAAAACAAATTGTCATGAAAATTGCCAAATTGATATGATCTAGTTGATGATATGGTCTAAACTCTCTTTTCAATTATCTTAAATGTGAGATTTCATATGCATTGTATTGTTGGAAGCAAACAATGAGAAACCCTACAGAGATCTATATATAGGCTTTGTAATATTGAGAAGAGGGTTTTAATCTTAGGATATCCACATATAATCAATGCTTGTCATTTACTTTGTAGCTGTACGTTTAAGTTAAAAAGGTCTGGTTATTGTATTAGTGATCACAAGCTTAAAAATTTATCCATTCTACATGTGTTTCTCTTATCAGGTTTAATATTAAATTTGTGCATAAATATGATATACTTTCAAGTTATACAAATTTTACATATCTATTCTTCCTTTCAAACAGTTGTCATTTGTTTGTCTTCTACTGCATGATAACCAAAATGATGTACTTATAACACAATTTATTGATTTGTTTACACAAAAATAAGAAATAATTAAAATGATTTGATCTCTGAACTGAGATGTGTTCCAGGGTTATCAAACTGATTTATGGTCAAGTTATAGCATTACACTATTCAAATGGACTGACATACATTTATAATTTTTCTCATCAGTAGAGAACCTTAATGATCAATAATATAATTTGAGTGTTCTAAGTTAATGTCTCTCATTAGAGATTTCACAGCATTGGCATTCGATTGGTTTACCAGGAAACTTGAGTCAAGTGATGGGGATTCCATACATGTACTCATGTCTTTTGCTGACCATATATTGATGTAGAGTTGTGCTGTTATTCATATATCCTCGTGCCATACTTTAAAATGGTTAAAATTTTCCAATTAAATATTAATAAGAAATTTTATGGCCATTCTGCTTAACCTTATTTTTTTTGGAATCCTAAATGGGTGAAGGTTTTCTGGTATTAAATTAAGTTGCAAATTTTAATCCTTTTTCTCTTACACTATTCATTTACGAAACCTGTCACATTAATGGCTTTGTTATATGGTTGTTTATTTAATTAATGTTCATTTGTTTGATGTAATAATACAGGCAATCTTTCCTCATTGCTAATTGATGCGCTATTGAGAGTAGCTACAACAATGACCTCTTTCAAGGTGCAATTCCCATTGTCATCTACAACCTATAAAAAATTCTCAAAGGAGGAATATTCACCTGTGAAGTTGCTAAATATTTTTTCGAAGAAAGAAGAGGTTGTAGATCAGAACCTTAACTCATCTGTCAGGTTAGTTACTGTTTCCTTGTTTGAAGTAGTAAAATTTAAAACCTTTTGGGTTCTCAGTTTCAATATGCTTGTCTGTAATACATAGACATATTCATGAAGTTATTTCTAAGTTTCAAGTTCTTTTGTTTACTATTTTGACAATGTTGATAGGGCATTGCTTTCATTCTTTGTTTATATTATCTGTGATATTTATCCTTTTTAATAAAACTAGATGTTCTTTAGGTGTTCAATTAGATTTCTTACAGCATGTACTAGGATCCAAATTTTTTGATGCTGAAATAGGAAAAGTTATGTTGTATTGTTGAAGTCTCAAATGACAATGGTCACTCAAGACAATTTATTTTAACAATTATATACACTTTGAGTCAGTGTTAAAGAAGGGCCTGCAAAGATTGTGATAAACATCCTCAATCCCAAATGATTCTCTCTTTTATTTGGTGTTTTAATCAGAATATTCAGAGGCAATCAATGAGGAATGGATTATTGATGAAAGGTGGAATAAACACATGATAATAGCAATTAAGAAACAAAACTGACCAACCACCAAAAATATATTTATTTATTCTAACAATTCCCCCCCTATTACATCATTTTCTCAAGAAAATACGTGAAGAAGTGAAAAGTTTTGAATTTTACTACTGCAAGGCATTTGTTAAAGATATAAGCATGTTACTCCTAATTTGAACAATATTGAAGTTGAATATTTTGTTGATGCACATGATTGTGGATCTAGTGGCACTAAACCTAATTGTGTTTAGTGCGCTCATGAAAAAATGTATAATGAACAAGCTTCAACGTTAGCTGATTGTTGCAAAGTAAAATTTTGGGATGTGATTTTGGTATGCTCATTCCTATAAAGATGCAATGTAACCATATCACTTTGCAAATAGCTCCCTTGTAGTGTGATATTTTGCTTTTGTTGAAGAGTGAGCAATAATGGTTTTTTTTCTTTTTACTACCCCATGTTATCTAAATAGACCCCCAAAATAATATAAATCTTGAAGTGAATTTCTTGTCATCCAAGGATCTTGCATAGTCCACATTTGTGTATTTGATCAAAGTCAAAATTGTCATTTTGCTTATATTCTAGGTCTTGTTCCACTATACCATGGACATATCTCAATACTCGTTTTGTTGCTTTATGGTGACATACATTAGGTTCTTGCATTTTACACACTTGTTTCATCTTCATATTTTCTTTTATACACACTTGGTTTGGCTTTTTATTGTAATGTCCCATTGCAGTTGGAACAAACTTTCTCAATTTTGCTCAGTGACATTTTGTCAAACCTAAGTAATTGGTTCGGGTTCGAGGGTTCGGTCAAAAACATATATATATATATATATATATATATATATATATATATATACATATTTTGAATATTTTTAATGTACAATGTTATTATATTATATTTATTGTTATAACATATATATACACATTTTGAATATTTTTAATGTACAATGTTATTATATTATATTTATATTATAACAT
Source organism: Sequoia sempervirens (assembly GCA_007258455.2). NCBI lineage: Eukaryota > Viridiplantae > Streptophyta > Pinopsida > Cupressales > Cupressaceae > Sequoia > Sequoia sempervirens. Next base: position 26,054 of record VDFB02077725.1, read on the forward strand.
TATATCTTAATTTTATTAATATTATATTATATATGAACTTTATTAATTATTATTTATTAGTATTAACTTTCTTTTATAATTTTATTATTATATTATTAATATTGTTACTTGTATAACTTATATATACTAAATATATAAATGTTATAAAATACTAATAATAGATTATTAAATATATAAACATTATATTAATATTAATAAATTAATAATATATCCTTCAAAACACCATAATCCTCACTAAGACCAGCCAAATTCTCACCATATGCCATTTCGCCATGCACAATAATTAATTTAATCGTCAAGATCATGAAATATTCTGCCAATGCATTAAGTTAATCATGCCATGCCAAAAGAAACTTGCAAGATGAATAATCTACAAGTCATGAGCATTCGTTGGAAATAATGTAGGGATGCAAAGAATGAATGAGTGTGGGGTTGTGGATTGAATTTCCCGCGACAAGTGAAGGCTTGCATATAGTCTCGTTCCGCAATGATGGTTATGCCGCATACATTGAAGACTTATAACTATGCAAAATTTCATATTAAAATATGATGTAGTGAATTGCTTACTGGGCTGCGCAAAGGTAACTGGTAGATTCTAATGACCTATTTTGCAACGGATTAGAGGCAGGTGGGCAGAAAAAATATTGGGTTAGAGAGTTTTCTATCCAGAATCGAGCCACATAAAAAACACTGAACCCATAGAAAAAATGCCGGACCTTGTCTGGACTGAACTCAGACCTTGAACCGTAGCCAAACCGGACCACTACTTGGGGGTTTTCAAAGGAGAACCGATATCTAAGTGTCAAACAGTTGCCATGTAAAGCACTAGCATTTCAACAAACATATACCATGCAATGTTAATGAGATAGCAGCTTCAGTCGTTCCTTCCAGCTCAGCTTTTTTTTGAGAGAACGTAAATTAAATGATAGCCGTTGGCTATTTAATTTATATCCATTGTTTTGTACTATCTTCATTGCATAGTATGGCCGTATGAGAAGATACGAATTCATCTTGATCTTTTAGAAGACATTTAATGTTTGTTTATTATTTGTTGAAGCCGACTTTCATTAAAGAAGAGTCGCAATTTCTTGGAGCCGACATCATATCTTAGAGTTGCTATTCCTTGAATAGAGGCCGACATGAAGTATTTGAAGGGATGTGTCTCTCCCATTCATTAGTATATATTGACATTGATTCATCCATTGTAATTACTTAGATCAGTTCGTTAGTCACATAAGTTCTGTATCATCAAGTGCGGATGTATCATCAAGTGCAAATATATCAGATGATCAAGTGCGAATGATTAAGTGCAAATATATCACACAGTGAAGTGTGAACATATCACAGGGCGAACATCTCACAGAGTACCTCAATACAGAGCGAACATAGTGTAGTGCAAACATAACACAGTGCAGTGCGAACATAACACAGAGCGAACATCTCACAAGTGTATTCTGTCTCTGCCAGGTGCGAATTTCTGTAGGTCTATGCTCTGTCAAAGTGTGAGTTCTTCTTAGTACCTCAATATCATATTGCGAATTGATTTAAGGACAGGTTGTGAACTCTCATACTGCCAGAATTTGAAGTGCCAGTTTGATATTTGCTATTGCATCATGTACAGGTGCTGAATATTGGTCTTGAGTTAGACCTAATTGTAAAGTGATCTGTTGTCATTGTTTATATATATAAGAGAGATCTTTGTTGCTGGGTTTTTCTCCCTCAAGGGGAGGGTTTTCCCAGGGTAATTGCTGTGTTATTGTCTCTGATTTTGAATTATTTTCTGTGCATTAATCTGATCATGAAAATTTAACATGGTATCAGAGCGCGGGTGTGAGGATCCGATCAGATTTCTGTGTTGTGGGCCTTGAAGTCTTTGAGGGAACTCTTGTAATTATCTCCCAGGATCGACACCATCAGGGCACAAGGCTGGGACTGCCTTGGTTAAATTTGCTTCAGCCTTATGGAAGTCACCACCTGGTTATGTTTATTGAAGTTGTCCGCACATTTCTGAAGCTGCAGATCGTGGTCAGTTCAGTCTCCTTGTCAACGTCAGAATAAGATTTGAATGGTCTTCAAACCACATTCAAATGTTAAGAAGATCGCTCCTTCATGATGTTTGGTCTGCTTAATAAAGTATAAGACAACGAACCTTAACATTTGGTTTGGTGGAGGAAAGACCATGAGAAATAAATTTTGGAGATGAAGAGAGATCGTCTATTCAGTGTTGATAAGATCTTATCATATAATCTGAAGTCTGGACAACTTTGGTTATTATCTATGTTTGGTGACGACCTATGAGTCACTACAAACTTCGTGTCTTGGCTTCTATGATAGGTGTTAATTCAAGGATGGCATCACTGAAGGTGGCAAAGATGTGTCACAACCACAGATCCAGATCCTTGGTGTACCTTCAGAATATTTAAAGAGATAAGTATTCGTTGTTTGCTGAGTTATTCCATTTTTTCATTTGGATCTTGTGTGATTAGTATAGAGAGATTTTAATTTCTCTTGAATTGTGCTCTCTAGCATAAAGATCCTTTGAAGATTTCTAATTATTTATTGTGAGTTGTTTCATGCTAATCATGTAGATCTCTGAGTGTGACTTTGAGATGAAAAAGAGAATTGCATTTTCGTTGTGAGAGGTTGATCACATCGATATCATTCTCTAATGCATGAACTGTGTTAGAGCCTTGACTCTTGGAGAGAGCTGGTTCTACATGCTAACCACATAATGCTTTCAAGAAATCTGTAGTTGTGCAGATTGTTTTTTGATTGTGCTGAGTTTGGCACTCTCGAGAGGAGTAAAAGATGAAAGAAAGAGTTATATCAAATTATATAAAGATAAGTTTCCTTATCCCTTTAGTTTGATCTTTTGATATATTTCTCTTTCAGGTTGATTTATTTATTCATGTTCTAACATTGTGCATAAATTCTTATGTGTTCATGCTATAACCTAAGATAGTAAACCTTGTATGATTCTAGTCTTGATATCTCCTTGGATAATTATAATCTGTTAGTAATCTCTCTCTAAATGCTTTGTGAACAGCTAGAAGCAGGAAAGTGATGAGAGATTGCTTAGCAATGAAAAGATTGAGGCATCTTATGAGGAAGGTATGCCAACCAAAGAAATGATCAAGCATGAAGTCACAACTTGCAGCCATGAGACTGAGTTGGTGGCTAGAGGGAGTTCACTTCCAGAAGTCTTCTTTGCAATCTCTGAAGCAGGGATCAAGAGGGAGTTTTGTAACTCACTAAAAAGAAGTGAAGATTACTGTATTGCACAGCTGCTGAGATCAGAATTGCTCAAGACTGTCATCTGGATTTGTCATTGGTAGCTCCGCAAACCTATTCAGAATAGTGAGACCTGGAATGAGGTCAAGGAGGACTATCCCGAACTCTCTACAGTACCAGAGGTGTGCGCTGGAAAACATTTATCTAAGTCAAAGTGTTGCAGGCAATCTTGGGCGAAGAGGTCAGAAGGTTGATGCAAGTGCTTGAAGATTCAGAGGGAGCTTACTGAGCCTAAAGAAGATGGTAATCTTGTTGCAGCTAAGCATATCCTGAGATACTTGCGTGGCACAGTTGGATATGGATTGAGATATTCTTCAGGTTGGGTCTGCTATGACCTTCTGGTGTAGCAGGAAGCAGTCTTCAGTAGGACTGAGTACAACAGAGGCCGAGTTCATTGCAGCTTGCATGGCAACTCGGGAAGCAGTGTGGCTTTGTAAGCTCCTTGCAGGATTGTTTGGACAATCAATGGAGCCTACTATTATTCATTGTGATAATTAGAGTTGTGTGAAACTTTCTGTCAATCCTGTGTTTCATGACAGATCCAAGCATGTTGAGATCAAGTACCACTATAGCCCGAGAGACATGAATGCTGCGGAAGGCTCTATGCACGGTTGAGGTACGTGATGCTTGATGGTAGGCGGATAATTCTCCGCAAGCCTCTCGCCCGAGGGATAAAGTTTTATACTTAGAGATAAACTTGGTATGAGGTGGAGAATATCGGCCTTGGTAGAGTATGAAGATCTCGGTATTAGTGAGCCTTGTTAATGCATTTTCTTCTGTGTGAGGAAGAATTTGAGGTGAAAGCCCTTGTTTCCACCCTCGGTGAGTCGTAGTGGATGTCGTAGTGTGAGACTCCATGACATATGTTGTACTTGTGTTTCACCCTCTGAGAGAGTCATGGGTGACAACATCACACAAGTGATGAACACTTGTGCCCACCATTGCATTTCTTACGTGACGAGGAAGAATTTGAAGTGAAAGCCCTTGTTTCCACCCTTTGAGCTGAGTCATGGCGTTGGATGTCATGTAGTGACTCCATGGCGGGCACTCCGATGAAAGTCCATTGATGATCTGCTTGTGCCAATGTTTCACCCTCTGGGAGAGCCATGGTGAAAGTCCGTTGAGGTGACAACATCACGCAAGTGATGAACACTTGTACATACCATACATGGGTGTAGCCATGATGGTTGATATCACAATGAAGTGATATGCTTTCACGATGAGGTGATAAGCTCCTTTCCATACATGGGTGTAGCCATGGTGGTTAATATCACTATGAGGTGATATGTTATTTCACACATGGATGTAGCCATGATGTTCGTCATCACGTTGAGGTGATATCCTTCTCCTTATATCTGATTGTAGGCAATAATGGCTGACGAACCTCATACTGAGATGACTCGTATTGTGCAGCTGGAAGTTCTCTCCCTAGCTGAGAGGGAGTGTTAATGAGATAGCAGCTTCAGTCGTTCCTTCCAGCTCAACTTTTTTTTGAGAGAACATAAATTAAATGATAGCCGTTGGCTATTTAATTTATATCCATTGTTTTGTACTATCTTCATTGCATAGTATGGCCGACCTGAGAAGATACAAATTCATCTTGATCTTTTAGAAGACATTTAATGTTTGTTTATTATTTGTTGAAGCCGACTTTCATTAAAGAAGAGTCGCAATTTCTTGGAGCCGACATCATATCTTAGAGTCACGATTCCTTGACTAGAGGCCGACATGAAGTATTTGAAGGGATGTGTCTTTCCCATTCATTAGTATATATTGACATTGATTCCTCCATTGTAATTACTTAGATCAGTTCGTTATTCACATAAGTTTTGTATCATCAAGTGCAAATATATCAGATGATCAAGTGCGAATGATTAAGTGCGAATATATCACACAGTGAAGTGTGAACATATCACAGGGCGAACATCTCACAGAGTACCTCAATACAGAGCGAACATAGTCTTGAGGCCCGAACATAACCGCAGTCATGATCACGAACATAACCGCAGGCGAACATCTCACAAGTGTATTGTCTACGCGGTCGCGAATTTACGTAGGTCTATGCTGTCAAAGTGTGAGTTCTTCTTAATTACCTCAATATCAGTTACCAAAATTGATTTAGGGCAGGGTTGTGAACTCTCATACTGCTAGAATTTGAAGTGCGGTTGATATTTGCTATTGCATCATGTCACAGTGCTGAATATTGGTCTTGAGTTAGACCTCACTGTATAAGTGATCTGTTGTTGTTACATTTATATATAAGAGAGATCTTTTGTTGTTGGGTTTTTCTCCCTCAAGAGGAGGGTTTTCCCAGGGTAATTGCTGTGTTATCGTCTCAGATTTTGAATTTTTTCTGTGCATTAATCGATCATGAAAATTTAACATGCAATGGGTAAGTGATTCATCAACAACTTTAATGTCTTTTACTTCAAAATCAAAGAACTCAGATATTGCCATTATCAGAACAATGAATATGCTGATAACAAAAGCTTTTAACAATCATAGAAATGCTCAAATAATTCTTGTACTTTCATTTTATCATGATTAGCAATTACAATTGATTTTAGATTTAACATTTGCAGCATTTTTAGAAATAAAATGTTCACTAATTGAAATGATAATTGATATTTGATAAGTGGATTATTCTATATTTACAAAGGAGAGGAACAAAGTTACTAAAGCTAAATTGAAATAAAACTAAGTTAACTAAAGTAAAACTTCTCGATTAACTTCTAAAGCTAAGATGACCATTAAATGTTGAAAATTGTAGGCTTCCTGCGCCCGAGGTATTATAACTCTTTCCATTGAACCTCTACATCCTTTTCAACATTACATTGGTCAAAGCAACCATCCCTCTCGTTTTCCAAAAGCCCGAAAAATGAGGTATATTCTATGATTAGTTGGCACAAAACACTGGACAGTCAATTGGCACAACTCCCATGATTAAAAATCATATAAAAAGAGGCTCAGGAACAAGAAGATTTTCCCAAAAAAAAAACCTTCAAAAACCTCTAAAAAAGCAAGATTTAAAAAATCTTCAAAAGACACTTGAAAACAAGTTTCTTTCAAAAAAAATCTTCAAAAACTTGTGATTCTTCAAAAAAACTCTGAAAAAGCAAGATTGTTTAAGAAAAAATCTTCAAAAAACTCTGAAAAAGCAAAAAATCTTCAAAAGAACTTCTGAAAAAGCAAGATTTTTTCGGAAAATCTTAAAAAAACTTTGAAAAACAGCAAAATTTTTATAGAATTGTTTTTCAAAAACTCTTCATAGAAATATTCTTCAAGATTGCCCAGATCAGATCACGAGCTCAACCCACAAAAATGCACACAAATAGATCTGCAAAAATCTTCTAAAAAAATCTGCGATTTTATGCAAAAGAAATCCTCAAATTTGCTTCAAGAAAACCCTCAAATTTCTTCAAAAATGTTGCAAGAAACCCTTCAAAAATCAGCTTCAAAAAACCCATTGATTTCCAAAAAATTGGTTTACAAAAACCCTTCACAAAAATTCCTCAATTTTATCATTAAAAAATTGGCTAAAACTCACGAATTTTTTGTAAAAACAAAAAATTTGAAATAATTTTTCAATTTTTGGGTTAACCATTAACATTTGATTTTTTTATAAGGTGAGTAAAAACATCTAAGAAATTAAAAAAAAATCCTTTAGAAAACAACTAAATTTTATTACCAAAAAATCTGCCAAAAAGGTTTGAACCTAAGCTTTGATACCATGAAATAATAATTGATATTCGATATTCGTTATTCTATATTTACAAAGGAAATGAATACTCGTTATATAGAAAATTACAAGACGATGTTTCTAAAAAGAAACCATTGTTAACTAAAGCAGACAATTGAATGTTGCTAAAACAAACTAAAACAGGAACAAAAGTTACTAAAAACTAATTGAAAAAAACTAAGTTAACTAAAAGTAAACTATCGACTAACTAAAGCTAAGATGACCATTAAATATTACAATAATACTTTAATACCAATAGCATTGAATAATGAAACCAGCTAACTTTCAAAAATGCACCTTATCAAACTCTTCAAAGGTTGCCTTTAACCCCAACGACTAACCTTCTACTATGCATTGCCTCCATCTAGTTGAAGCAACTTGGCAATAAACCCACAACTGGCAGCAACACCTCTAAGCAACCTCTAAATAAATGTCTTTGTAAGGGACAATAACAATATTAGATGTCTGAAAGTCCCACACCCGATCAAAAATAAAGAATAATGTGTTCACCCAACTCACTTATATGCAGCAATATTCCCCTTTAAGCCCCATGCCCAATCCAATATGGACTTGACTCATTCAATCAGCAATATAAACCACTTCAAAACCCAATGTCCAACAACTATAAGCCCCTTTCAAGTCTCACGTCCAGTATGAATAAGTGCAGCAATAAATAACTTAAGTCCTCATGCCCTGGATAGTGCAATGTTAGTATTTACACCAGCAAACAATGCCTTCATGACTTTCGACCTTGCTTTGAAAGTGATTGATAATTCACTTACAAATCTTCTGATGAATCATTCCAAACCTCGAAGTCTCATCACTT
>VDFB02077726.1:0-18003 GCA_007258455.2 Sequoia sempervirens
ATTGTTATAAAGATTTTTTATTTATTATTAACATTGATAGGTTCCTTATTGTTCTCAGATGGCAGTTGTTACTTGGATCATATGTTGCATATGTGAATACATAGGAGATGAACTTTATGAGGTGTTGTGTTCTAAATTTACAAGTTGACTCTATTTTTTATTCCTATTTTATACAATTATAGCCTATTTTTTATGCAAAAAAATTGTTCTGGTTAAATATAAAAAACCTACTAGATTACAACTATAGTCATGCATCAAGTCTGTTTTCTTGTGGTATTCCTTGCAATTATAGCCTTTTTCTACTTTTTCCTTCTCTTGCTTCTATGCAGGTCCTTACAAAAACACTTGACAACAATGGATCTCTATGTAATTGTGATAGTGTTGTCATTGATGGGAAAAGCCCAAATGCTTATTCAGTTGCACTAGAGCAAGGTAAGCTCTAGTTACTATTAGTAAATCTGAGTCTAAAACCAGGATTTCCATAGATCTAAATCATAGTACAATAAGCATTAGAGTTTTAGAAATGTAACTAGTGTATTGCTTTGTGCCCTATCCAGTATTGTTATCTTGTGTTTGTATATTATTATAGTGTCATTCATCAAATATATTTTCTATAGCTAGTAATTGCATATTTCAATCAATATTTCACTTGTATTTGCAGTTATAGATAAAAGGACTTGGTCATTTGCTTCCAATTACTTGTAATGGATCATGTTTTGCTACAAGAATCAAGTTCAATAGAGAAGAAGCCTTTGACAGGATGGTGTTCATGCTCACAAAGTGTAGCCTATAGAAATTGGCCACAGTCACAGAATTGGAAATCTCTATGATTATCTAGGCATTGATGTTGGTCACCAAAGTCCATATTAGAAAGCTTTGCTTATGTTTTTTATCGTAGCAAAAGAAATTTTAATTTTACAAATACAATTTTGTTGCAAAAATTTGGTAGAGCATAGTTTCCATGGACCTTGGAACATTGTTTCTAGTTACATGTTGGGACAGTGGAATTGCCTTGGACATTGCAAAATTGCTGCTCCTTAGGAATTGAGAAAATAAAATTTTCTTGCATATTGCACTTTGTAGTTTCACTTGCCGCAACACACAAATATAGCGTAGTATCCTTCTATTCTTGGATGTTGGACATTGTCCTTTGGTTTCTTGGACCAAATGGATAAAGCATAATACCCTTTTACTTGGCAAAGTTTCTACTATTTACATATTCATAAAGCAAAATTTGCTTAGAAATTTCAAGGTTACAACTACATTAATACATATATGTATGTGTATATATATATATATATGTATGTATGTACATGCCTACATATGTATATGTGTGTGTGTGCATATGTCTATATGTATACATATATGTATCTAAGCTCAAACCATACATGGATTTCAAAACTATAACAAGATTAATACCAATATTGATCAATTTATTTGCTTTTTCTCAATTTATTTGGTTTTCCTTGATACATTTGCTATTGCTGAATTTATTTGCTTTCATTTTTGAAGGATCTAGACAAAATAGGATTTCTAATTGCATGATATCGTCACACATTTTGCATTGTTGTTGACCAATGTGAGTAATAGATTATCATCCTTGTTTCTCTTTTTCCTATTTTCAAATATCCACTACCCTGCTCGATAGTTCTAGAACAAGTCTCATTTTAGTCACATGAATTGATATTAAGAGTTTGTTCTTGCCTTGTAGGATTTTAGTGCATAGTAGTGAACCGGAGGCTATACTTGTAAATTTTGCATTGCTACTTATTGCGATGAGTAATTGCATGTTCAATTCTTCTTTCTATGTATTCATCATTTCAAGCTTCACAGATTATTTTATAGTAATTACTATACTAAATAGCATCAATACAATTTGTATTCCATGTCCTTCGACGCAAAATCTAGCACCATGCTTACAAACAATTGTCTTAAAAGACAAAAACTGTCACAACAACCAATTATAGTAGAAACCTACAAACCAAGTGTGAATGCACCTTTCACGTCAATCGATGCCCTTTCACATCAATCGATGAAGGTCTCCAGTTTGCACATTATTTTTTAATTGACTCATTCAATTACAAATTTGGTGATTGCTTATTTGACACAATGCATGTTTTGCTTCATTGTCGTTATACATCGAAAGAGCTATGCAATGGTCTTGTGGACCATTTCTTGCATTGCCTTCACAACTACTGCCCTATAGCTTTAGGCTCCTATGATATTAATTTACACCCAGCATTGCTAACAGAATTGCATAATATACATGACAAGAACACATATCTATGAAGAATGAGGCTTTCAACTATAAAGATCAATGATAAAGGTGAAAATGGGTGTTGGGGTGACATATTTTGTCTAAAATGGCTAGCATACTAGCTAAAAATTCCAATATGCATTTGGTCTTTAACATACAAAACAATGAACTTGCATTTCAACAAGGATGCACGTAATCCTACAATATCAATTATTTTTCATGATACAATTTATGTTGTTGGCCACTATGAGCTTATGTTTTCATGGCTAAATACATACAATTGCATCCAAAACATCGAACCACATTTGTAAATCACATATTGCAACTTGAACAATTGTGGTGTCTATTGCAAATATAATCATTGGTTTCCAGGATTGGAATGCCATATGCGCAAAGTGGCCTTGAAAGATTTGAATTTTGTGTACTATGGTTGTCCCACATATTTGCTACAAGTATACACATATAGAAAGCATCTCCATATCCCAGGGCCAAAAAATACTCTAATTACATGAATCCCAAGAAAAATATGAACTTAATTTGCTTTGCAAATAGCTCGGGACATTATCATTATGAAACACTTGAACAAAAAGAATGATTGACTCACAACATCCATATCAATGATCAACTTTGCATTCAACATATGACAAGCACTTTCAAATCAGAAACAACAAACGATGTAATTAATTCTCATAAAAAAATAGCTACAACAATACATAAACCAACTAAAACAAAATTAGGGCGGGGGCCCTAGCTCAGTTGGCTAAGTAATTCCGTTGCGGCTCTGCTGGTCACGAGTTCTAGTCTCCCCCGTCTCGTGGTACCAGAGGGCGTGTCACACCAGCACCGCCGGTCACGTTAAAAAGTTTACTAGGTGCACTGCAGTTTATAGGGGGTCGTGCTACCCGATTCCTGCAACCTAAAAAAAATTAAAAAAAAAAAAAAAAACTAAAACAAAATTAAAATCACATGAGACATTACGCTCCCTAAAAGTGAAAATCCGTAATGTGCAAGTGTCTCATGCAAATATGTCGTAGACTACAAAATCTACTTCTGTCATATCCACTACCAATCTCACAAGAGTAATTTAGTCTTACAAAGCTACCCCAAAGCTAATTTGTCAACAATCATTACATTCTTTAAAAAGCAAATGTATACTGCACAAACACATTACGAGGCAATAAACAATCATTACATTCTTTGAAACAATAAATGTAGAAGCAATCATTACATTCTTTGAAAAAATAAATGTGAAATGCACAAAAGGCTTATGCTTTACATTTGCCAAAAAATGAAACATAGGTCATATGAATGTTCTATGGTCCAAAAGACAAACGCTACTTATTGACCAACAAAATCAAAATGCATATGCACAAAAAACAATACAATCCAAAAATCTATTAACTCATACTTACAAACGATAAATGATACACCCACTCAACCATGCTCTCTTTGCGACATGCTTCATTTTCATCACAACATTTGTAAAGTTGATGTTGCACTTGTAAAATATTTGTCCTTGCTTTCTATTCAGATGGATGAAAAAAATATAGCAATAGGACAACCCATTTGCAAATAGTGTATAAAATCCACATTAGATGGTAAGATCCCATATTTTTCCATGCCCTCAAGAATAAGATGAAATGCACAAATAGATGTTGTTCACTCTTTGACTACTCTAGAGGAAAGGCTTGTGTCTTTTCACATAGCTTTTGCGCAAATCAAGCAACTAGGATATAAACGAGCACAATATGGCTTACTTGGGACAATCATCAATGTTCCTATAGATTTCGATAAAGTGCAACAAGCATTGCTTAGGCAACCAGATGAAACCACGACAATAGTAGTTAGATTGAAGTGAAAGATAGAATATGATAATGAATATGCACAAGGTAATGTTACACCTGCTATAGTCATGAATGATTTAATTTCCCTATCCAAAACACCATTGTACACAAAAGAGAACATATCTATAAATAGAGAGTGGCATGACTTGTGGAAAATAGAACCAAGTATGCAAGATGACACATTTGAAGATGATGAAGAACCAATAATTGAATCAATTATACATTGGTTTAATGAAACACAGTCAATCAAAGACCTTGACACAACAATCATTGAAATTGCACCATCAGAAAGGTTTAAACCTCTTGGTATTTTTCAGGACATGTATGCAGAGGAGATGAACTTTCCAACTTTGTTTTATGGTTTGGCTCGACCAACTAAGGTTACTAAAAAATTGAATTACCAGAAAATTAAAAAATGGGAGCTTATGCATAAAGACAATGACTTTGCATCACACACAAAATATATTTTTTAAAGCTAATAAAATTATTATTCACCAAGTATCCTCACTAGCATGGATTTGCATATGAAAAATTGAATTTTTAAAGGTGAAAAATTGCTTGCAAAAGATGTGCGCAATCCAACAAAGCTTGAAAAAATATGAAGATCTCCATTGGGCTATAGAACATTAAAAAGCATTCAGACCTCACCAAATTATCTAGAAAACACTAAAAAAAACATATTTGCAATGATAAGAAAATTGGGACCTCCAACTTTTTTTGTAACATTAACAAGTGTTGAGCATTTTTGGCAGCCACTGTGCAAAGCTTTACACCAAATATCTATTTTGCAAAAATCCAAGTCTAATAAAACTATAGAAGATAGAGACTTAGATTTTGAAATAAAAAAAAATCCAGTACTTTGTAGTCGTTATTTCAACCATAGGGTCAGCGTATTCCGAAAAATGATGCTAAAAAATAATGAGCTCTTTAGCGAAGTCACAGACTGTTCTTTTGTTATAGAATTACAAAACTGAGGCAACGAGCATGTCCAGTGTTTGCTATGGATAAAAGATGCACCTATATATGGCAATTGCTCAAATAGTGAAATAGAAAGCTTTATGGAAAAGTATATTTCATGTGACTCATTGTTACTTGATACAAACCTTTCCAAAATGCAAACACATCATCATAGAAAGAGTTGCAAGAAATACAAAAACTCAAGTTGCAAATTTAGTTTCCCTTGCCTCTAATGGGAAAAACAACAATTTTAGAACTGCTTCCAGTGCCTGGTGCTATAGTCAAGCAGAGAGAAAAAATAAATTTAAGCAACTGGAAAATGTTGGAAATATGTGTCTCAATCTCACAGGCTGAAACCTCTGAAAGATACAAGTCGGTGTGACATCCATATTGTCTGGCCGACTAGCAGCTTTGGAACCTTGTGAATTGTTCAGGTCGCTAAGACCTTGTTGATGTCTTGCCGAATGGAGCCTATCGCTGTGACATGTTGATCGCTATGACAGTTTCTATCTCTCACCACTCAGGGAGATCTCTGGCCGACAGTTTAGTTTCTATGATGGTCAGAGAGACTCATGGCGACTGGTGTCATCGGAGTAACTCAAATACTTCGATATGAAGTCTTATCGAGATGGTATGTCTCACCGACAGGGTCTTACACTTGTGGTCATCAGAGTAACTCATATGCTTCGGTATGAAGTCTTGTCGATATGGAAAGTCTCACCTATAGTCATACACTTGGAGTCTTCGCGGTAACACAAAGGCTTCGGTGTGAAGCCTTGGCGACGGGTGTTGGTCTCACTGATGTTGTAGGGTAGTCTATTGTCGGTATGACTCCTGGTGACTGTTTGATCTCGGGGTGACTTGGAGACTTCGGTAAGAACTCTCAACGATCGGTATGATCCCTTGGCGAAGGATGATAGTCTTGCTGATGGGAATACTCTTATCTATGTGACCTTTGAACATTGGTATGATGTCTCATCGAATAGCGATTGTCTCGCCGATGAGATTATTGAGGTCGATGCGACCTTGTGAACTCGGTGGAACCTCTTACCGATAGTAATGACTCTTGGTGACATCGATGGTCGAGTCTTGTGGCATCAGGGAGACACAATTAGTGTCTCACTGACATGCGAATACATGTTGAACGCCTTTGACCGATTGACCATCCTACGTAGTTTGTCCTCGACCAATCAGGGAGCAGAATGGGAACTGCTATCAGTTGGACTGTTGCGGCCGTTACTGAGAGGAAGATCAATAGACCATGGGTGTCATGGATATACTCGAGATTTGGAGATGTTTTCTAGTTTGATTATTCGATGAATAGTTGGTTGAATGGTTGGATGAATAGTTCGATGAGTGATCAGTGAATTTAATTCTGAGTGTATTAAATCTTGAATGTTATGTACAAGGTTGATCAAGGATTATGCTGCTGTAATTTGACATAAGAAAGATAAGTTTGATCTCTGTATGTAATTTCCATTACTGTAATACAAAGGGGCTTTTCTTGGTGTGGTGGGTTTTTCTCCCATAAGGGTTTTCCCACGTAAATCTAGTGTTCATCTGTGTATGATTATTTCTCTGCTTCTGTTATTGCTTTCAAGTGTATCTTAATTGGACTGTAATTGAAAATTTAAAAGTACCTCTGCATTCTTCCCTGAGTTTTTGACGTTAGGAGAGTTAGTTACGCACCTTAGCTTTCCTTATAGAAAACAAACATTACACAAAGGAACATTCATTTCAAAATTTCTTGCAGGAATTAGAGATGGATGAAAATGACTACATTACAATGCTTTGATCAACATTGTCACGCAAAATTGTCATGTTGAAAAGAGACCCTTCTAACATTTGGATAAATTCCTTTGAAAATAAAGTGCCCAAACTATGGTACACAAATACAGATACATAATTTATTTTAGATGCATATGCTGCTCTATCTTACTGCAGCTCATATATGACGAAACAAAATAGAACATTATCACTTGCATTTCAAAAATTGCGGCAACAATGCACTATCATTTACAATGGAAACATACAATTTATACGGAAGCTTGGAAATGCATTGCTTAACTATCAACAAATTTCTAGTCGTCAAGCTATTCATATCATTCTCTCATTGCCATTGTGGAAATGCTCAAGGAAAACTGTTTTCATCAATACTACACCATTAGAAAGTAGAGTGTACATGTTAAAAAGCCCTAAGCTATTGGAAAAAGAGAAAGATGATTTTGAAAACATCATGTGTGCCTCTATAATAGAAAAATACACACAACAACCAGAAGCTCTTAACAGTTTGTCATTGGTTGAAATACGTCGCTTTTTATTCGGGCAACTCCAAGAAGATGCAAAAAAAAGAAACTCCACAGATCATACGCTATGTAAGATGCAATCCACACATTGACCTTGAGAATTATTGCAAAGAAAAACTTATGTTGTATGTGTCTTTTAGATCTAGTGAGCAAACCTTGTTAATTATATATGGAACATGGGGTGCAACATTCAATGCAAACAAAGTACAAGTTGCAAATATCAAAAAGATGTTCACTACACAAACTGTTTCTAAATGGGGTGACATTGATGAAGTCTCCACAAAAGCTAAAAACAATAATTTCCCAGCAAGACATTGGAAATGAATTTGACAGGGACAAACATGAGAATGCCATGGAAAATTATGATATCGTAAGTGACCTAAACCACATGAAGAATACAAAGCTCAAGGATTCTATTTGCAAAAAACTATTCTTAGAGATTATACATCCATTTCTACTAAGCAATGAAGAATACTACAAACTACGAAGACAATTGAACAAAGAACAACAATCAATAGTAAAGGATATACTGATGACAAAAATACTTTCTCTAAAAAAACCATTCTACCTATTCTTGACAGGCGGGGCTGGCACAGGAAAGACCTTCACAACTAAAGCAATTTTTGAAGCAATGATCTGATATTATGATAAAAAACTAGACAGTGACCTACTCAAGCCTAAAGGAATTATTGTTGCTTCGACAGGCAAAGCTGCATTCAATACAGGTGGCATTACTGCATATTCAATCTTCCAATTGCCATGCAATTCTTCAAAAATGTTGCCTCTAGATTCAAACACAGTTGATTCCCTAAGCAATAAATTAGACTAATTGTAAATTCTCATTACTGATGAAGTGTCGTTGACTGGTTAAAAAATGCTTTACAACATTGACAAAAGACTTCGCCAAATCAAGCATACACCAACAACACCTTTTGGAAGCATATATGTCATATTTTGTTGTGACTTCTACCAAGCACAACCTATGTGCAATACTTGGATATTTGAAGAACAAATAATAGATAAAGAGAAGATGCTATATACATTTTGGATCGACAATGTCAAGTGCTTCGAATTGCATATTGTAATTAGACAAACAAATCAACATTTCATTTCTATACTTAACCATGTTAGGATTGGTCATAAACCAATGAAGACATTGGCTACTTGAATGCAATGTGCTATAAGACACCTCCAAATGATCCACAATTTCCATACTTGTTTCACAGAAATACAACAGTCGACATGCACAACAAAAAATTGCTAGACTATTTATCGAAAAAGCTTTATGTTTTACAAGCAATTGATAAACAAGACAAAACAAATGATAGCATTCAATTTCAACCCCAAAAATCATCATTGCCTAGCATAATTTTGTTCAAGCAAGACATTTTGGTTGAATTGATTGTTGGCCACATTGATGCACAAGATGGGTTGGTCAATGGTGTAGATGGCATTTTCAAATTGCATACAACCGACCAAGAAGACATTGTTTGGATAGAATTCAATGATTCCATTGTTGGAAAATTGCGTCGAAAAAGAATGCAAAGTCTATACATAGATTGTATTATGCTTACTTGGACACTTATAACAAGAATCATTAGAAAAGTCAAGATAGCTACAAAAACATTCACTCGAGCACAATCTCCTTTACAACTTGCATGCACATGAACTATTCATAGAGCACAAGGGCTCACAATGGACGCAGTTGCTTTTGACCCATGTAAGGTCTACCAACATGGTCTTGTGTACACTACCTTATCATGTGTAAGAAACATAGAGTCACTGTATCTTATGCATAAAGTACAAGAACAAAACTTCAAAGTATCAGAAAAAGTAAATGGTGAAATGCAATGCCTTATGGCCTTGGCATAGTGGAAAGTACAACAGCCTTTTATTTGTCTCTCTAAGTCATTTTACCATGTGCTCTTTGAATACACATAGTTTTGCATTGCACACACAAGAAATTTCCCATGACCATGATATGATTCAAGGAACCGTCCTTTGCTTCTAAGAAACCAAACATAATGTGCTCGACCACATTGGCTTCCTTGACAAAACATAATTGTTATGCTACAACAAGTATTCATGGCCTATTAACATGTTGCAGGAAATTAGTTCCAATGCAAAACTTTGACAATTTTTTGAAAAAATATCTAGAATCAATAACCATTGACCTATTGCATATGCACATTACTCTCTGCATCATAAATTTGTACTTGAAACCAAACACACCCATTCATGATCTTCTTAATTTAATACAAACCGCTATCATCTCATTACCGCCTAATTCGAAATTGATTATTGTTGGAGACTTTAACATTGAAATGTTACAATCCACGACAACAAAAACACTTCTTCTTCAATTTATGCAACAACAGAAACTGTCGCTGATTGTTGAAAATCCAACAACACATGGAGGTAGTCTATTGGATCACTTTTGGATACATAGCATTGAAACTACTACTATCAAGTTCATAATACTAGATACATATTGGTCAAACCACTTTGCAATATCCTTTCAGATCTAGTCCTAGGGAATATAATTCTAATCTCTCTACACTTGTTTCCATTATTCACACCAACTTCAATACTATTATACATTCATTTGGACAACATAGTATACAGTTTTGCAAGTGGAACTGTTTACTATCAACATTCTCTTTGTAGCGTGCTATTATCATTGCTCCTTGTTGCAAGAAACCAACGTCCAATTTTTGTAAGTATGAAAAATTGGATTAATTGTTCTTCATGTTGGTCATGCCTCTACTAAGAATACTTTTCCTTCCACTATTCTACCTATGCAGATCTCAATTTTTCTATTGTTCCTCATGAGGGCTGCCAATCATGTTGTTGTAAACTTCACACATGATTATGCTATTGCAAATGACTATATATTTGTTTTGAAATAGGTATGTTATCATCCATAATATTGTTAAACCTTTGCACATCATATGTTTCTTCACTAGAAACAAATTAGAAAGTCAAGATTGTTATGGATTGCAAAACTATCTTCAAACAGATCTAGAAAATATTTAATATATGTATATGAACTTTTTAAATTTATTGTATAGCCTCTGTTGAGTGTTATCTGAACTGTTATTTATATTCTCCATTGTAGTTGCTATAAGATTTGTACCTCACTGCTTGTGTTTTCTACCGATGTGGGTTTCATCTTTGGCTATTGTTTGGAGAGAACACTACCAATCACACTCTTAGAGATATCTCACATGCTTTTGCAGTTACAAATGAGTAGATGACTGCTTTGAAATAGGTATGTTATTATGCAAAAATATTACAACTTTGCACATCATACATTTCTTCATTACAAACAAATTACAAACTCAAAATTGTTATGCATCACAGAGCTAGCTTGAATCGGATCCATATAATATTTATTTTATGGATATGAACTTTTTAAATTGATGCATGTAGGGTGCACATGTCTTACTAGTTCATACAACATATATCTTAACATTTTCTAGGTTGCGGCATAACATTCAAACCATTTACAAATAGGTAAATGCTTGACAGCTGACACTAACAAACTTGAAAACGATATTAGATCTCATTGATTCTTTCTTTTTAGTTTGTTTTAATCCATTCTTGACACTAGTATATCATTGCATATATTGCTAGAAACACATGCAAAACACTAGCCACATTTCCTACACAACAAAAAATGGATCACTCGAACGACAAACAAGAAGAAAAGAGGTAACTGTTGTACCCCATTTATGTCATATATAGCTTGAATTTGTGTATGCTTAAGTTTCCATTTAGTTTTCGTCATTGATAAAATTGTAATGTACAAATTTAAGGCAAAAATTGTGCATCCATCAAGCATACTTGACACATGCACAAAACAATCAACTTCAGCATTTGAAGGCGATATTTTAGCCATTTATGGCCCTATTGTTAGCAAAAATCTTGTATCACCAACAAAAGAAACAATTATGCATATTGATTTGGTTGAAAACCATGGGCAAATAAAAATCACTGTAAATATTAACAATAAACTAATTAACACATTTATGCCGCTATTATTGCCTCATACATGTGTGCATTTCACAAATTTTGTCATTAGGAAAAAAACACAATATATGAAAGAGGGAATCTTGACTCCCTTGGCGGTAACCCCTCAAGCACCAAACTAGAAATCGATTGACGAAAGTGCGTAAGGGGAATACATATTAGTTTCCTGCTACAACCAATAGCGACAAAACCAATGGAATAACCAATGCTCTCGGAACGATTGGCATTGTTATTTTACAGATGCTCAAAGTATTTTGTATACGAGCTTACAGGATGCGGAGTGATGGAGATCCGAGGGATGATATGGCTCTTGTATGAATGTTTTAATTAATGTACTTACGCATAGTTGGCTACTGTATTTACATTTTCGCAGATATATTTGATTAAATTAAACACATTTTATGTTTTTATGACATGCCTGGTGCAATCTAGTTTGAATTGCATATAAAAAACTATTAATTGATTTTTCTTGATTCCATGTCCAACAATTACATATTTTGATTCCATAGTCCACTATAAATTGTATTCCACTTCAACTAATCTAAGCATTGGCAAGAAACCCTCTCATATTGTTAGGGAGATATTATTATTCGAAATGGAGACCAAAGGCATATGATAGAAACTAACACAATCCAAGCTTCATTGGCGGAGCTCAATAGGTATCACCAAAGTACCTTCCTAAGACCGCTTAAGTCCTCAAACATGCGCAGAGTAAGCCGCACAAAATATTTGGTTCCACGCAGCTAGGCGCCAGGATTAAGTTCAAAGCACTTGTCATGCGTGCCTTGCTATTGTGATGTTGTTTATAACTTTTGTAAAAACTTCTGAAATTACATTCTTGTAATTTGACACTAATTACATGTGCATTGCCATTCTAGGTGACTGGAACACTGAGGCCTAAAAATTTCCACTTGCCCCCATATGAACCAGTTTGCACATCATGTAAACAAAGGGTTTTTTTAACACAAACGTCAAAAAATGATCTTGCACAATGCACACCATGTGCAGCTAACAAAAAAATTGAATACATGCCTTTTCTCCAATGCACTGTTCAAATAGCAAACAAACATGTGGATTGTTATTTGCACAAACAACTACAAAACAACTTCCCCTAACTAGTTGCAATTTCATTTGAAATTACAAGAAAGATATGTCTGCAGTAATGTTCTTGTTACAAAATTTTCAATTACAAGGAACATTTACACTTGCAATGGATAATTGCATCATCCAAATTGTCAGCTTAGCACGGGTGCTTACCTTGCAGTATTGCAATTTTGATTCTCATTCCTTCATAGCATATTGTAACAACTACATTGTGAGAAGCATAATGCTAAATTTTTGTGATGCAGGATATAGGCAGCAAAACATAGCAACATAGAACACTATCAAAAAGCAAGATGTCAAACAAGCTGCATAGCATGGCTCTTGTTGAAAATATCAATGACGAGACAATTTTATTGACGTTTTAATGAAGACTAGTCTAATGATTTAGTTTAACTTCCTATGTGCACTATATAATTTCACAATTGACTATTGTTCTCTTTCAAACATATATGCTATTGATATAAATGACTTTGCTTTGCATTTCAAAATCAGAAATTAGTAGTGTTTCATGGATTGTGTTTTTTTTTGTGCAAATCATAGTAATACGTTTTTATGGTGAAACAAAAACTACAACAAACCAATGTTCCTTGTGTGTGGAATAGAAGATATGTCTGCTAAGATGCCTAATGCTTTTACATACAATGTTGTATTCTTTCAAGAATTGGATAGCAAGAAAATGGTTATGGCCTTGTTTGTAATGCTATTTTGAACAACTTGGTTTGTGGGTTTGAAAATGGATAAACAATACATAGTAGGTGATCAGTATATTAAATTATCAGTTTCATTGCAAAATGGTGGCACATCTCACAAATCATGCAACCAAGTCTCTTAAAAAATGACATCTTGTTACATGTATCTCAAATGAGTCATTGTTCATGTGTCGTAGACTATAGTTATTGATGGTAGTTCACATGTCTTTTGTGTGTAAGGACATTATGTGTTTATTTAGATCTATAACTTCCTATATATTTTACAATATATTTTTTTATAGTTTACATGCCTTTCCAATTCATTAATGGCTTATGGTGTAAAGTTTTAAGTCTGTCAAGAAAAGGATTATTTGCATTGCTTATTCATTTGCTCAGATTGCTCGACGAGGATGAAATCTATGTCTATTGAAAGCGTTTATACCTATCATATTGGAAGCAAAAAAGGAGAAATCTATAAGTTCCTATATCTTTTACACTGTCATTTTTTGTGTTGTTTATTCATTTGCTTAGATTGTTTGATGAGAGTGAAACCTGTGCCTCTTGACACAGTTTGTGTCTATTGTATTGGAAACAAAAAATGAGATGTTTGTAAGTTCCTATATCTCTTAGAGTTTCATTTTATAGTTTCCTACATCTTTGCATCTATAGTGGGTCTTGTATTGTTGCAAATTACTTTCGGCATAAGAAAGGCAAAAATTTAATCAATTCCCAATGTTTTGTTGCTATTGCAAACATTTCATTCACGGTTAGTATTATTCCTATCTTTGCATATGACCTTAATTAGTGTACTTTGATACTTCATTGCTTTATCTAGTGTTGAATACATTAAACAATCCTTCAAACAACAACATTATGTTACACCCATTACTCATTCATCTAATCTTCTAACTTGAGCACTCTTCCTTCATTTGCCTCGTGGTTTTGTATCTTTCTAATTGCATATTATTCTCAGCATGAGAAAGGAAAAAAATTAATCAAATCCTATTTTTTTGTTGCTATTAAAAATATTCCATGGCTTTTTAATGTTCTTTGATAAAGTTGTGTCTTTGCATCTAGTGTCTCTATCCACGCATCACATTTTAACAAGGGCATTGTGCATGTCTAGTCCCCAATTTTCATTTATTGCAAATAGACTGAAGTGTAGGTGTCATTAATGGCTTGTGGTGTGAAGTTTTGAGTCTGTTGAGCAAATGATTATTTGCATTACTTATTCATTTGCTCAGGTTGTTTGATCCAGGCCAAACCTGTGTCTATTGAGAGAGTTTATATATGTCTTATTGGAAGCAAAAAAGGACATGTGTGTAAGTTCCTATACCTTTTACACTGTCATTTTTGCATTTTTTGTTCACTTACTCAAATTGTTTGATCGAAAAATGAGCCAATAGTGACTTTTGATATCTTTTACACTGTCATTTTTGCATTGTTTATTCACTTCCTAAGATTGTGTGATGAGCTTGGAATCTATCTACTGTTAGAATTATATGTCTATAGTGTTGGGAGTGAAAAAAAATGTGGTTGTAAGCCAATATATATTTTACAATGACATTTTATAATTCTTTCAATCTCTGTATTTTATGGGTCAATTTGTTATGACAAACATTTCATCAATATGCTATGTTTATTTTGTAATCATGTTCATATTAAAAAAAAAATCAATTAGTAATGTTTTGTTGCTATTGGAAATATTTCATGGCTTTCTAATGTTCTTTGATATAGTTTTGTTCTCACACCCACTATTTCTATCCACGCATAGCGTTTTAATGATGACATTGTGCATATATAGTCTATAATTTTCATTTATTGTCAATAGACTAAAATGCAACTATCATTAATGGGTTGTATAAAGTTTTGAGTCTCTTGAGCAAGTGATGATTTGCAGTGTTTATTCATTTGCTCAGATTGGTTGATGAGGATGAAATTTGTGTCCATTGACACAGTCTATATCCATCGTATTGCGAGCAAAAAAGGAGGCATTTGTAAGTTCATATATCTTTTACACTGAAATTTTTATGTTGTTTATTCACTTACTCAAATTGTTTGATGAAGCTCATATCTTTGTCTCTTGACAACATTTATGTCTACTATCATGGAGTCAAAGTTATGAAGTAAAAGACCAATTTCCTTCAAGTTCAGAATGGGGGGAATTGGAAAGAAGTTGATCTAGTTTGCCTGCATTCTCAAACAACATTTGAACCAGCATGAGGACCTTTGATGGAGATAAATGCTTTCACAAAGAGCCCTACCACATAACTATTTTAATCTTGTTTGCATTCAAAGTGTGGAAGCAGTAATAGGTACATTTTGTATCTTCACAGCTCCCATTTCCCCAGCATGCCTAGCCTACCAAGTCCCCCAAATTCTCAAAGTCATTTGTTGAGTAATATGGTCTATTGAGAGGATTTATATCTATTGTATGGGTAATATCATCTATTGAGAGATTCTATGAATTCTTTGATGAGGATGAAATTTGTGTCTATTGAGAGGGTTTATAGCTATTGTATTAGAAGTGAAAAAGGAGGCGTTTGTAAGTTCCTAAATCTTTTACACTGTCATTTTTTGCATTGTTTACTCATTTTCTCAGATTATTTTATGGGGGTAAAATCTATTTGTGTTCACAAGGTTTATGTCCATTGTATTGGAAGAGAAAAATAATGCAGTTGTAAGTTCCTATATCTTTTACATTGTCATTCTATAACTTCATCAATTCGTAATGTTTTTTTGCTATTGGAAATATTTCATGCCTTTCTAATGTTCTTTGACATGGTCTTTGCACCCATTCTTTTTGTCTACAAGTGTCATTTTAACGAGGAAATTGTCCATATATAGTCCCTAATTCTCATTTTCGTTGTTTATTCATTTGCCTAGATTGTTTGATGATGATAAAATTTAGGTCTATTGAGGCAGTTTATATCTATCGTATTGAAAGCAAAAAAGGAGTGGTTTGTAAGTTTCTATATCTTTTACACTCTCATTTTTGTGTTGTTTATTCACTTGCTTAGATTGTTTGATGGGAATGAAATTTGTGTCAGTTGATAGGACTTATGACTATCATGTTGGAAGCAAAAAAATGAGCCGATTGTAAGTTCCTATATCTTTTATAGTGTCATTTTATAGCTTTTGCATCTCTGCATTTTATGGGTTAATGTCTATTGTTTGTTGTTCCTTGCATTTACTAGTCCCTAATTTTCATTTATTATGAATAGACTGAATTGCAGGCATCATTAATGGCTTATGGTGTAAAGTTTTAAGTCTGTGAAATCTGTATCTATTGAGAGGTTTTATATCTATCATATTGGAAATGAAAAATGAGGCATTTGTAAGTTCATATACCCTTCACACTCTCATTTTTGCTTTGTTTATTCATTTGCTCAAAAAGGTTGATGAGGATTAAATCTGTGTTTGCTAGTAGGATTTATGTCTATCGTATTAGAAACAAGAAACAAGGCATTTGTAAGTTCCTATATCTTTTACAGTGTCATTTAATAGTTTTTTAAATCTCTTCATTTTGTGGGTTAATATCTATTGTTTGTTGTTCTCTGCATTTTATAGGTTAATGTCTATTGTTTGCTATTGTCTTCATTTTATGGGTTAATTTATATTCTTCCCTACCTTTGAGTGCCTTTATGGGTCAGTATCTGTTGTTCAGTTAGACACTTAACACCATTTTTTTATTAATGTTCACTTCTCTACTGCCCACAATTAAGAATGGAACTAATATTTTCTCTCCACACATCCATGCTAGGTGAACTTCAATCTATCAAAATCATTTCATCAATTGGTAATGTTTTGTTGTTATTGGAAACATTTGATGGCATTCTCATTTATTGTTAATGGACTGAACCGCAGTTGTCATCAATGGATTTTGGTGTTAAGCCTTAATATTTTTTGTGTTTTTTATTCATTTACACATATTACTTAATGATGATGAAATCGGTCAAAAAAGGAGGTAGTTGTAATTCCTTGTATCTTTTACACTGTTTTCCTTGCATTGTTTATATCTATCGCATGCTTTTATGGTTTGATGCCTATTGTTCAGTTAAAGACTTAACACCATAATTCATAAATGTAGAGTTGTCTATTCACCACCATTAACAATGCAACTAATCTTTTGTCTCTGATGCATGCATGCCATCCGCACTTCAATCTGTTAAATGAAAATTAGGTCTAGATAAGTGCAAAATCGGTTAGTGCAAAATCTATAATATTTCATCAATATGTAATGTTTTTTTGGTGAACATCCAGTTCTTCAATGAGATTAGATTCATAATTTTCTATCTTTTCTCTTTATTTCACTAATTGGATTTAAAATTAAACAACTTTAATTTAGGATCTTCTTTTACAGGTATTGATCTCTTAGATGTAAGCACACAACAAGTTCCTAGCCTTACTACCCTGTCAAAAGCACTTAGATTGGTGTTTGTAATATTTTTTGCATCTTTCCTCTCTTTTTCATGGTTTTTGCTTTTAATTATTTCTTCTGTCAACTAATTCCTACTTTCAATTTTCTCAATGCAGTTATCTAAACCAATGAAATTTGAAAAAGCAACTCAGTTGGTGCTCATTGATATCCATGCTACTATGAACACAATGAAATTATTATTTCCACATGCATCAGTTTGACTGATTCAATGTACATAAAACTATATGAAATTCTATAAATTACATATTTCATAATTCATTGTAATCTATCAAATATTGCATTCTTGATTTGGACGACTCATTCAAGGATATTTATCCTCATCTTGAAAATATTTATCAAACATAAGTTATCTCACCAAATTTGTGTTCAAAGG
>VDFB02077727.1:0-29734 GCA_007258455.2 Sequoia sempervirens
CGAAATTTCCAGGTTTATGTGATAAATCAGGAATAATCGATATTTCGATATTTGTTTGATCATCTGCATATTCAAGGGTTTATGGTGAATTTCTAGTGTTTGCAGTTTGAGGTATTCCTATTCCAAATTATATATATATATATATATACGAGGCTTTATTTATTAAGGTGTAGAGAAATTAATATTGTAGTCTACATGTGATCCTATTGCCAAAGCTCTTATGTTAAATATATTTAGATGAGAAAAAATAGTATGCGCCAAATCATCAATTACATGCCACAGTTTATGGAGTCGAAATATCTTTGGAAAGGAGTTTAATATAAGTTTAACGACCGATGCTATAGTAGATAGTCGTGGATTTTCTGACCAATCATGCAGATAATATATTTTGGAGGTGTTGGTTATTGAAGCTGTCACTCAATTCCTTATAGCTGATACTGCCGCCAGAATAAAGAAATCGGGTCAAAGTCAATAAGAGATAAGTTGTGCGATTGCTAACTCTAAATAATACAGAGTTAAAATTATTTGAAAAGAGTCAATGATACTTGGGGAGGTGATAATATTATAAGACTTGGCTTTTCCTGAGTAATCGCCAAATGAACGGAATCACCAGATAAATACAAGCGACACCAAACTTACCTTACTCCTGCATCAAATATTAAGGGAGGATTTTGGACTCTAGTGATAAGGAATCGAGTTACCCCAGTCTAAAGGAGAAATTGTGGCAAATATATCAAGGGTCTGATAATCTTCTAGCCACCAAACAATAAATAGTCGATGATTTGCTATTAATCGGGAGCTGCTAGGAATACTTAACGCACCATATTAATATTGGGAATGCAAATAAGGGTGGGACGATAGTAAAGGAAAAGACAAAACTATCGGGTCCTGCTTATCAGTGTCTGCCATATTCATTCAAGTCGATTTTCATCAAAGAGGAGTCGAGTCTTGTGCAATAGCCGACACATATAGCTGGAGCGCCATATTTTGAAGACAATGTGGCATTCTGAAGGAGTAAGTCGACCTGATATGCTATTGGTAATTGTTGTTACCTATGCGTGGGCTTATGTTGGGAGCTGTGTGGACATTTTGAAGTGTTAGATGCAAAAGAAACTCATTCTTAGTTGTTGCTGTGGAGAATGCAAGCTACAGGGTACGAACTTCATATTTAGGCGGCTATCTCTGGAACATCAAGACATTTGGTATTTATCTATATTTTGGAGCTGTGTATTTACTATTGCTATCATACTGAAAATTGAAGATTGTATAGTCAGAATACCTTTTGAATGCACTTGTTACTGTGGAAATTATTTCTGAGTAAGATTTCTTTAGTCTATTCATTAACCAATGATCATTCTGAGTATGTATGGGGCTGTAATATATTTTTGAGTAGCTGCAATATGTTTATCAGTGCTTAATGTGGAAGAAAGGAAGTGTAGGATTGATTATCAGACCTGTGTTATTGCTCCAAAATGAGTATTGTATAATTTTGAATTATATCTCTACAATAATAACCATATTTATCAATCTATTGTGGAAGAATACTATTATCTACTGTTCTTATCTGTACACTCCCTTTGTTTACTCTGACAAAATTTGCAGAACTACAACTGAGTTTGCTAAAATAGAATATCTATCAAACTAAGAAAAAAATTGCAAAACTTTCAACCAACCGAGAAGGGTTCATACAATGGTATCAGATCCTTGATCCTGCTGGCCTAGGGGGTTTAGAGTTATCATATGCAACCACACGAAGTTGGTCCACATAGATACTATACTCGTACAAGAACAGATCAGCCCAAGCCTACGCAACAAATGATGGATTTTGAAACAAGAAATGAGCTGCATAAGAAGTTGTGTTTTACTTGAAAGGAACCGTGGGAATCAAGTCACAGGTGCCTTGGGAAAGGCAAGGCGCATTACATAGAGGTCCATTCCGATACTGATGAGGAGGTTGACACGAGTTCAGATAGTGATCATGAAAAGCAAAAACACAATGATGCCAACACAGGAGATATAGCTCATGGTACTATTGCGGCGCTATCAAGAGTTCCTAAGTATCATCCTTTTCGAGTGAGAGGAGTTCTTAAGGGACAACAGGTCGCTTGTTTGATTGACAGTGGAGCTACTCACAACTTCATTGACAAGGGATTGGTTGTGAGGAAGGGATTGCAAGCTAAGGAATTTGCAAGTTTTAGCGTTATGATGGCGGATGGATTTAAAATGAGTTGTACTAAGATGGTTCCTCAGTAGAGTGTGCAGTTGAATGATTATGTGGTCACTAATGATTTTTATGTGGTTGGGATTGCTAAATCTGATGTTTTGGGCATTCAATGGTTACAGTCACCTAGGAGATATATCCAAGATTTCTAGCGGATGGAGGTAGAGTTCACAACAGATGGGAAGAAGATTGTATTGAGAGCTTTAGCAGATGGTGCTCCAAGTGTAGCGACAACAAAGAGGATGGAAGCTCGTTTTATGGATGATGAGGTAAATGATTCTACATGTTACATGACATTTTCACTTCCAATCATGAATCATCATCCTTATGAGGATTTGGGGAGCATGGTAATCAGAGTAGCCTAGCAGTCTTCTAAGAAGACTAATGTATGT
This sequence comes from Sequoia sempervirens, assembly GCA_007258455.2. NCBI lineage: Eukaryota > Viridiplantae > Streptophyta > Pinopsida > Cupressales > Cupressaceae > Sequoia > Sequoia sempervirens. The sequence continues at coordinate 2,614 of VDFB02077727.1, forward strand.
GACAATGAGTTTTTTTATTACATGTCGAGAATCTTTATACTACTCTCCAAGACATAAGGTGATGTTATTTGCAAATCTCTTGCAGTATAGTGTTTCAGATAATAGAGTTTGCAAATTTCTGAGATTGACATGGGATCCTAGAAGTTGGTGTTGGGTATGCAAGTATCGATTGCTTGGGACATGCAAATCTCTAGGAAGGGAGGACTATAATGTCCCAAAAAATTTGGTAAAGTGACTTAATAAATTTAAATAATTTAAGTTGTCCAAAAATTAATATTGTTTCAAAAGGATGACTTTAATTGATTAATTTAATTAAAATAAAGTGGAAATAATAAAATATTAAAAAGGTCACTTTATTAAATAAAGTATTCTTCTAGAAGCTGGATTTGTTACAAGTTGGCTTCTTCTAGAAGATTCATTTGAGCCTTTAAAAGGAGTTGAGTGCAAGGCATTTGACATCCATTGTTGAGTTATTATTTCTTATGCATTATCACAAGGGCTTGAATCTTTGTTTCAGCTAAATCTTTGAAGACGAAAACCTTCAACAGATTGGAAAAGGGTTGGACGAAAACCTAACTATTTCTAGAAGTGGATTCACGACGAAGTTCACATTGAGGTTATTGGTTTCAGGTTTGGAGCTTCAAGAACATTTGCTGAGGAGAGCGATTTGGAGAAATTTCGTGAGTCTTCTTCAAAGGAAAAATTTCTAGGTTTATGCGATAGATCAAGTGCAATCGATATTTTGATATTTGTTTGATCATCTGCATATTCAAGGATTTATGGTGAATTTCTAGGGTTTGCAGTTTGACGTATTCCTATTCCAAATTATATATATATATATATATGAGGTTTTATTTATTAAGCTGTAGGGAAATTAATATTGTAGTTTGAATGTGATCCTATTGCCAAAGCTCTTATGCTAAATATATTCAGATGAGACAAAATAGTATGCACCAGATCATCAATTACATGCCACGGTTTATGAAGGAGTCGAAATATCTTTGGAAAGGAGTTTAATATAAGTTTATTGCCCAATGCTATAGTAGATAGTCGTGGATTTTTTGAACAATCATGCAGATAATATAGTTTGGAGGTGCTGATTAGTGAAGCTGCCACTAAATTCCTTATAGCCGATACTACCACCAGAATAAAGAAATCGGACCAGAGGCAATAAGAGATAAGTCGTGGGATTGCTAACTCTGAATAATACAGAGTTAACATTATTTGAGAAGAGCCAATAATACTTGCGGAGGTGATAATATTATAAGACTTGGCTTTTCCTAAGTAATCGCCAAATGAAAGGAATCGCAAGATAAATACAAGCGCTGCCAGATTTACCTTACTCCTACATAAGATATTAAGGGTGGATTTTGGACTCTAGTGATAAGGAATCGAGTTACCTCAGTCTAAAGGAGAAATCGTGGCAGATATATCAAGGGTCCAATACTCTTCTAGCCACCAAACAATAAATAGTCAATGATTTTCTATTGATCAGGAGCTGCTAGGAATACTTAGTGCACCATATTAATATTGGGAATGAACATAAAGGCAAGATGCTAGTTAAGGAAAAGACAAAACTATCGAGTCCTGCTTAGTAGTGTGCTCCTATTGATTGAAGTCAATTTTCATCAAAGAGGAGTCAGGTCTTGTGAAATAGCCGACACATATAGCTGGAGCGCCATATTTTGAAAACGTGGCATTTTGAAGGAGTAAGTCAACCTGATATGTTATTAGTAATTGTTGTTACCTGATCATGGGCTTATGCTGGGAGCTGTGCGGACATTTTGAAGTGTTAGATGCTAAAGAAATTCATTCTTCGTTGTTGCTGTGGAGTATGCAAGCTGCAGGGTACAAACTTCATATTTAGGCAGCTATCTCTGGAACATCAAGACATTTGGTATTTATCTCTATTCTGGAAGTGTGTATTTACTATTGCCATCATACTAAAAATTGAAGATTGTATAGCCAGAATACCTTTTGAATGCACTTGTAACTGTGGAAATCATTTCTAAGTAAGATTGCTTTAGTCTATAAATTAAATCAATGATCATTATGAGTATGTATGGGGCTGTAATGTATTTCTGAGTAGCTGCAATATGTTTATCAGTGCTTAATGTGGGAGAAAGGAAGTGTAGGACTGATTATCAGACATGTGTTATTGCTCCAAAATGAGTACTGTATAATTCTGAATTATATCTCTGCAATAATAGCCATCTTTATCAGTCTATTTTGGAAGAATATTATTATCTACTGTTCTTATCTGTACACTCCCTTTGTTCACTGTGACAAAATATGCAAAGCTACAACTGAGTTTGATAAAATAGAATATCTATCAAGCTAAGAAAACAATCGCAAAAATTTCAACAACCCAAGAAGGGTTCTTACATGTGTACAAACAGTGAAAATCTGAAATCTCTGTACCCAAAGGTCATGATCGCACTATAGAAATTGCCACCGTAGGACACTCTCCAACATGTAAGTAGGGTTGTTATTGTGGATCCTTGTGTTTTAATCTTGAGGTTTAATTTTTTCGTTCTATACACTTCCTAACTTTTTCATTTAGACACTACCACACTATACCACTTGCAACCGCACTGTGACAGTCTCCACTGCCCTATACTAGATTTTTGTCACAATCTAATCTAGAACCCTTGTATCTCCACTTCTCCAATCTTCCATTGCCTCTGCAAGCCATCTTATGCTCCAAACAGCAAATTAGGGGTACATTTTCTACCCCTCTTTTACTTTTGAGCACATTGACTAGTTTCTTTTGGATAAAACTAAGCTCTAGTAATGATTAATTAGCACAATAGTTTGTTTACAAATATTGTTTTATTACTTCATGCTTAAGTGGAGTAAATGAATATGTTAGTTTGAACAACACATCTAAGTAGAATAAAGAACCTAAAATATACTCTACATACTTCAACTATAATGTAAACACCATAAACCTAGAAATTTCTTATTGTCTTCATATTTGTTCTAGAAACTTATGAATGTCCCTAAAATATTCCATCATATCATTTTGACTCTCTGAACTTGACAGTCAATGTGTGTAAAAGGTTTACCTCAACCCAGAAACTAATGTGATAAAAAAATTAGCAATTGTTGTTCCTAATATATAATATAATACCAGTGAACCCCGGGGACACGTCCCCCCCCTTAGGCCCTAGCATCTCTGGAACGGGGACGTCCCAGAGACGTGTGGACGGCGTTCCCACATCTTCGGCGACGCCACCGTTTTTTGGCTCGCCGCTGGAAATGTCCCAGCGTCTCCGAGACGCCGAGGGAGACACCTGGGCGTCCCTTGAGCATTTCGAGGACGCCCAGGCGTCTCCCATGGCGGATAGCCAAAAAGTCGTTTAAAACAAAAATTTAAAAGATTTTTTTTATATTATATTGGTTCTATTCGAACCCTAAGGGCATGCGGGGCCCATCAAAACTCTTACATGCCTTCAAAAGGCCCTCCAATTTTCATTTTTATTCACATTTGCATTTCTACTTGTTTGCTACAACAACAAGAAGAAGAGTGAAGGCTGAGGAAAGAGTGATTGGAGGAGTGAAAGGAGTGATTGCAAGTGAAAAAGGAGTGTCAAGGAGCAAGAAGAAGAATAGGAGGAAGATTCTTCACTTTGTTGAAGAGATTTTTCAAGCAAGAGGTAGGGTTTTTAACTGATTTTTGTTTTATTTTCTGATTTTCAATGTTTTTTCATTTCTTCTTGTTTCATTTTTTAATTTTTCTTATTTCATTTCTTGTTGTTCCATTTTCTAAATTAATTTAGAATCTTAGATTTTGTTTTGCAATTTAAAATTTGTTGAAAAAATTTAAAATATAGAGTTTTATTTTTTTAATTTTAAAGTAGGGCATAGGCTGAAACTATGTGTTTATTGAATTTTTTTTCATTTTGTGAAATGCAGTGTCAAAATGAGCTCCCATAGTCATGAAATGAGTGAGGATGAGATGGAAACTGATTCTCATAGTGCAAGCCAATCAGAATATGAACCTGAGCATGAGGATGAGCACAATGAGGGGGGTGAGCATGGGTCAAATCCGGAAGGGCAAACTAGTTCCATAGCTAGTGCACCAGTTTCTACTGATTGCCCTTCCCAGCTTTTGGCAAAGTGGGCTAGGGGTCCTTATGATCCCAAATCTCCTCTCAAACAGTTTGCAACAAGAATAACAGCCCCAACGTCATCAACTGGTGGTACGAGGAAATGGAAATGCAACATTTGTGGTGATGATTGGTTTGGGAGCATCACCAGAGTTAATGCACACTTCCTCTTTTGGCCAGGAAAGGGTGTGGGAGCATGTGATTTTTTGAAGAAAGCTAAAAATTTGAAATACAGAATTGAGTTCAACAAGCTTTGGGGTGTTCCAGATGACGTGGCAATTCCAATGCCTACTACCTTGTCTGGTAGGCAACATATTCAGACTATTCAGCAGATTCAGGAGCAGCAAATGCAGAGGCAGCCACATATTTCTACTCCTACATTGCATCAGAGAGCAGGAACATTGTCAGGGTCAGCCTCAGGACCGTCATCCACTTATAGCACTATGGCTGAATCACAACAGGGCAAGGGGAAACGCAAGATGCAAAGTCAGCCTAACCCCATAGCTGATTTATTTAATGTGCACCTGAGGGATCAGATAGATGATTCCATTGGCAGGTTCTTTTTTGCCAATGGAATCCCATTCCATGTAGCTCGATCTCCTTATTATAAGGAGATGATGTCGATGGTGGCGAAGGGAGGACCATCATATGTGCCACCAGGTGAGCACAAATTGAGGACCACGATCTTGGATAACAACTATGCCAAGATCAATTCATTGATGGAGACGATGAGGGCATGTTGGGAGGAGTCTGGATGTAGCATAGTTATGGATGGGTGGACGGACATTAGGCATCGTCCACTCATCAATGTTGTTACATCCCTCACATTGAGACTGTATGTTTGGTTATGTATTTCAAATGTAATGTCAGTTGCAAATAACTGCTTTCAAGTGATTATGACATTGAGAATGCAATAGTCGTTCTTTTATCGTAACTGAAATGTTAACGAACTCTTTATTTTGCAAGTGAAATTATTGTTCGTGTGAAATTGAAAGAGATCATGATATTTAATTCAAATCCATATTATTTAGCCATTGAGAACGATCTAACCCTAATCCTTGTCAGTGGATACAGGATCGTTGACGCCAGGAGAGAAAGGGAAATATCGTCAGGGAGAGGATGTGGTTAATTATGGATCAATTTTATCATCAGTCTAGAGTCAGTGTAAGATAGTTGTGTCGACTTCACCACCTTGGTCATAGGTAAATTAATATAATAATTGATTAAGAAAGTCAATTAAAATATAAATCATTAATCACCTATTAAGGAGATTTCAAATGGTGATTAAATAGTTAATTAAAATAACAAATATAATTTAAAATATTCATTAATAATATCCTCTTGAGGATTGAGCGACCAATGTATATATATATATATATATATATATAATTGCAAGAAGATATTAAATATTAAATTAATAATAAAAGATGTAAAATTAATTGCCACCGTTTTTAATTTGAAAACCTTGGTAAAGCTTAACTTTGAAATTAAATAGATTTCATTTGGAAGTCGGGTGCCTAGAGGAAACTGCCGTCCGCTTGCCACTCTTGCAAGTTTGAAACGTCCAAGATTTGGAAGTCGAAGAGATTTTGGAAACTAGGAGTGGAGCCGTTTAGTTTGGTGGGGGGGGGGGGGCACTTACACGCACATACTTCATTCTTTTTCCGATTTCATCTTGGCGATGGTTCTTCATTGAGTTCTTGATTTCATTTTCCTGAAAAAAAGGCCACTCTTTTGATTTTGGATCTTGGCACTTTCTCGTATCTACAAATACTGAGTGTCGCATTCATATAATCTTTTATATTCGTCCACCAATTTCTTCATTCGAAATACTCCTGAGGATGATTCATTTTTGCCGTACGTTTCAGACTCACATTCTTTTCGAGAGTTGTGTAAGGCGGTGTCTGCTAGACTCATTCTGCAGAGGGGCGAGTTGGGACCCTTCGAGTTGATGTCTTCTTACTCAGGCATGTAGCACTTCAAGTCCTATGTGTTATTGTTTTATTGAATCCTCCTTTTGATCTATCGGCTTCTTGGATCATGTTTTATATTATGGGTCAGTTGTTGGATGAATTCATATTGTGGAATTCCTTAGCCAGAACAGTGTATAAAGTCACTATAAACGTCTTTCCTAGCTTTCAATGCAGAACATAAGTTTACAAGCTTTGTAGAAGGGAAATTCTTGGCTAAGCCTCATAATCTCTGTTTTAGTCTCTGTAACTTGGTAAAGGGGAAACTTCACCCGAAAGAAGCTTATGTTGTAGGTTCCGGGCATCTCTTGCTCATCGTCTTTCAGTCTATGAGTATGTCTGGAACTAAAGTCACTTGTAGAGAGAAATAGGGTGCATGTTAAGTCCTAATGAATCTCAAGAATTGATTCTTTCCTTTATCCCGAACTTATCTGATGGAAGATTTTATTCCCTGAAATATATCTTCAATACTTGTTGCCCTGTTTGGAATTCCTCATCAGTCATCATTCTGACTTGAAATTGAGTCCATGATTGCATTTTCTCACAGGGGCCTAATTAGCTAATGAGCTTGTCATAATATTCTTCCTTTTGTTTGAACTTCTGATTCAAAAACTGTGTTTCTCCTTTACTCTTGAGACCATTATCCAGATATAACTTTCATTATGGACAAGTCTTTTTCCTTGTATTTAGAGTTAAGTTAACCGGAAGGCTTTAAGGAAGTGATTAGTCAATGAGCCAGGATTCTCGTAATATGCACAATATAAAGTGTTGAACCTTGTTTCTAGAAGAAAAGATTATTAATCAAGTTATGGTAATATGGATAATTCCATTTCAGCCGTGGTCATCACATGATTTACTTTGCTTAAGGTCTAGGGATAACTCCCTCTTAGCATACTTCAATTTGCCGCTATCCTTGTTGTGAAGCAGATTGCTACTTAAGAGGTGGAAAGATATGAGTTTAATCTCTTTTTAAAAGGGTTTAAGAAAACGGTTTAATTAATGAAAGATCTTTAAACAGGTTGTTGTGATGTCAAATCCAATGGTTAAGATTAAACCATGAACCAGGAAATGAAAGATAACCAAACCTGATGTGAAAAATTATAAACTTGATCTGAGTATTGTCATGTCGAGCAAGGGTGAGAGTGCTGACGGCACAGGAGTGCCAGAAATATTAAATCCTTGGCCAAGGTATGATGCCAGTTAGGCATAGGTCAGCTATCATGAACCGGATATACTTATAGTCAAAATGATCCTTCTGGTTAGGGGGTACCTATAGAGGAGGGATCGACCAGTGGTATAGGTTCATTGACACCAGGCTCAGAAAGGCATGATGATAATTTGATCCATGTTGATTACCCTCATGAAGGGCTGGGTTCTTCAGTTGAAGAAACTTAGGGGACCAGTTGGTCTTGGTTGGGCGGTAAAGCCCTTGATGATATTTCTCTTTCCTCAAGTAATGAAGATCAACATTTCAACTTAAATGATGATTGCATAATGGGTTACTTCCTTCTGCTAATTCAGGTACAAATAAATGTTCATTTGAGTACTTTATTGCTTCATTTACTGTTGTGTAATAAATGTAATGCTCAAAGCTAGTTTGAATGGAAAAGATAGACAGTTAATTTCTTTACTTCATTATGTATGAAAGTTTATGATGCCCTAGCGGTTACTTTTCAGGTCGTTATTTTTGCTTGATGAAACCCTAGTTTGATAGTTATTTAGTTATGTTCTTTCGTGAAACGGTTGGTGAACAGTTAGGTGTTACAATTCAGCTGAAACTGAAAACTTAGAGGTTAGTTGGAGATTATATTGATTCAATTGAAAATGTTTTGGAAACCCTAGAATTTAAACAAGTAGTTGAACTTCAGCTGGAAGTTAGCTAACAGTTGAATTTTCAAACTGTAGACTGGTTAGGTTGTTACAAATGTCATAGTTACATGCTCAGACGGCCCATTCTTTCTCATGGCGGTTGATTGTTCAGGGCATCGAAAAGATGCTGATTTTCAGTTTGAGATCCTTCGAGCAGCTATTGAGGAGATTGGGCCACAAAATGTGGTCCAAGTAGTGACAGATGCAGCACATGTGTGCAGAGCTGTAGGGAGGCTTATTGAGGTAGCATACAGACACATTTGGTGGACTCCATGTTGTGTGCATGCCATGAACAATGCACTCAAGGACATGGGGAAGATTGAGTGGATTAGAGGAGTGGTCAGCAATGCTAGAGATGTGCAGATGTATATCTGCAACCACCACACTTCACATGCCATCTTCAGGAGCTTCGCGAAGGAGTTCTTGAAACCAGTTGAGACCAGATATGCATCCTATTTCATTCTTTTGGAGAGAATGCTTGAGTTGCAAGAGCCACTGCAACTCATGGTTATGACACAAGAATGGAATCGTTGGGATGGGGCCAGGACAGAGCAGGGGAAGAGGGTGAAGGAGATAGTGAAGAGTGATGCATTTTGGCATGATGCAAAATATATTGTCGCCATCATTACACCAGTTGTACAGGTCATCAGATATGGGGATGGGGATGCACCTAACCTTGGGGAGGTGTATGAGTGCATTGATTCTATGCTTGGTCAGATGAGGGCAGTTGTGCGAGAGAAGGACCCCACTTTAGCATTCTACAATGTTTACATTCAACCTATTATTCAGCGTAGATGGGACAGCCTAAACACTCCCTTGCACATGGCTGCTTATGCATTGAATCCGAAGTGGTACATGCCTAGGCCTGGGAGAGTTACACCGATTCAGGATGATGAGGTGAAGGAAGGGTTCTTCAAATGCATTGATAGGATGTATGATGTTGAAGCTGCTGGCACCATTCGCACTGAGTGGACGAAATTTGCTACTCTTAGGGGTTATAAGGCTGCAGCAAAGGCGGACATAAGAACTATGGCACAGGAGGATCCGATTTTGTGGTGGACTTGTCATGGACCGAAATCACTGACTACCACACTAGCCATTCGTTTGCTGTCCCAGGTTTCTAGTTCTTCAGCTTCTGAGAGGAACTAGTCTACTTATAGCTTCATCCACTCTCTTAAGAGAAATAGACTTACCTCTAGGAGAGCAGAGAAGCTAGTGGTTGTACATAGTGCCTTGCGTATCACTAACCGCAGGACACGTGTGTACAAGAAGAGCCCAGCAGCACGATGGGATGTAGAGCCAGAGGAGCCATCACAGATTGATGAGGATGAGGATGCTTCAAATATAGGGCTGGTTGGTGTTCCTTTGGCGGATCTTGACCTTGGGGAGTCCAGTGGTTCCAGTGATGAGGAGTTTGTCGACCTCCCAAGGGATGATTAGAGGCCTCTGCCTCCTTCACTACATTTTGTCATTTTGACATTTTGATTTTGTACTTGTTTTGATATCATGCTACTCATTGTAATCATCTTTATGATTAGATATTTTTGATATCATATAATAGAAATCTTCCATTTGCCGATTCAACAATTGTTACATTGTAGTATTGAGTATTACTATTCTAATTTCTAATTAGTAATTCGATATTGAAAACTTCAATGTTCAATGTTCAAGTATTTACTTAGTAAGTTAGTAGTTAGTACTATTTAGTATTTCAATTTTGCTATTTTACTTCTTAATAGTCTTATACTGTTATACATCTTTTCATAACTAGCATTTTAAGTACCATATGTATAGTATATAGTATATACACCCCCTCCCCCCTTCCGCCCCCCCCGCCATCACCCCCCCGCCGTCCTGAAATTGAGGCCCCTTTGCACCCCCATCCTGGAAACCTGTCCCCCCGTCCCAGCATCCCCCCGTCCCCAACGCCAATGGAACATAGTATAATACAGCAAAATCAATAACCTAATTTGCATGTCATAAATAGGGCAAAACTAAAATTTACTATTAGATTCCATTAAATACTTATGTACTCCAATTTCTTTCATACTTGATAATAGACAAGTATTAATTAGAATTAAAGCAATATGAGATTTTAATGTGGAAAAGTGATAAAGTATACAAAAAGCATTTCTTCTAATGCCAAATGGATTAAGCAAGATAAGATGTCAAAGAGAAAACACTATACACCATAACAGTCTCCCTAAATAATACACAATGTTTTGCCATTCATGATACAAGACACAGATTTTTCCTTACAACATGAATAATAACCTATTCTGAATGTAATATATTTACCATAACTAGAATTTAATAATAGAACTCAACAAATACTCATGCATGGCAATTTCTTCCATAATTGATAGAAGACTAAAACCTAATTTAAACAAAAAAATGTAGAAAAGTAACGAAAAATGCACAAAGTGCTTCTTCCTATGCCTAATGGATGAAGAAGACTAAGATGTGGAAGACAGAAAGCTACATACCATGACAGTTTCCCTCAGTAATACATTAAGCTCTTGCAAGCGAATCCCTTTCGATAAATCCTGGAATATAATCAAAACAAAACCTATAAGACTTAAATGATGGAAGAGATCTCTCAAAAGAGTTTCAAGATCAGTGAAATGGATTATTTAAGGCACTGAACCATCAGTGGCTGAAATGTTAAGTTCAAGGATCCCATCACCAAATGAAGTGAAAAAACAATTCATTAAGTGAAAACTATTTGCTTGTTCTTTAGTTTGCAGTAAACATATTTATATAATTAGATGCAAGGTGTTGTTTTCTGATTATCTACAACTCGGGTTAGGCATCTAAGTAACACAAAAAAATAGCATCTAAGCACAGTATTTTGGTAACTTAGGGTTCATCAAATCCATGAAAGTAAAAACAACAAAAAAATATCATTCCACAGTTATCCACCACAAAAAACCCATACTTTATGTATCTTCAACAAGATGAGTTCTTATAATTGCTTTATGCTTAAAAACTCTGAAAATGTTAAAAACATTGCCTATCAAGCTGCTTAAGTTGGTTGGTTGTTTGCTTGAGCTACTTGATTGCGTGCTTGCCTGCTTGCTTGAGCTACTTGTTTGCTTGGTTGAGCTACTTGTCTACTTAGTTGAGCTACTTGCCTGAGCTATGTGGTTGTCTACTCTAATTTCTAATTCATGTGGAGTTCATCAATGTGTTTACTTTATGCTCAAACTATGAAAATGTTAATATTGTTTGTCAAAATGCTTCTTGAGTTGAGAAGGTGTACTATTGAAGTGAAAAGGTGTTTGGAGTTGTAATTGCTTGAGGACAAGCAATATTGGGCAGGGTGGACTATCATGTCCCCCAAAAAGTGTAAACACCAAATGCAAATAAACGTCAAAATCCAAACATGAGTGATTATAATTTAAATATAATTATAATTATCATTAATAATATTATAATTATAAATATAATATTAATCTAATCACTATTATCCAAATCATAATAGACTAGAACTGCCAAAACATTATAATATAAAGAGAACACATACTAAATAAAATACAAAATAAAATATACAAAATAAAATAAAATACAAAATAAAGAGAACACATATTATGGGAACCGATTCCCACATAACCAAACGTAGAAAATGATAAGTGAGAGCGCTCAAAACAAGTCAAACATCACATCGGTTCCCAAGGAGTAGAGGAAAAAAGACACATCCCAGCATATTGCTTGATCGGCTATATAAGGAAAGAGGTTATCATTCCAAGAGGCATCGAACAAGGAAGCATATATGGAATGAGAATATACTATGGTACTTAGAAAATAATCCGATTATTGTGAACTACGAATTGCCTCAGCATAAAGTAGGCTTGCTAATCATTATATATTCTGGCATAAATCTGTAGAGTAGGATTTGTAATTGTTTTCACTATTTTATTTTCAATTATAGTGTAGTCAGAATTTGGAAATGAATGTAAGTACTACTGTTGTAGCATAATCAGGAAATTATAAAGATCAGAGGTAATAGGAACATTATCATCAATTATTATTAATTATTGTTTATTAGTATTCCCTATTATTATTGACTGTTTATTATAGTTTACTTTTAAGTCTTTCTATCTAGGATAGTTTCAGAAATTCCTTGAAAGATGTTAATATCTACCCTAATGTACTTATGAAATATATTATAGAAGAATCACTCATAGTGAAGGAAATGAATAATCCTTTGACAAGAATGAAATATTTATATCATCTTTGATCTTATCACTGAAACTTATTGATCTTTAATGCTTCTAATGTCTCTTTGAGAAACACTTTGAATGCAAGATTCGGGTTTAAGTGCTTCCACTAGGAAGGGAACATTACAGCTACCTTCTTACAAGTTCTAAGAGAAAGCTCTGATGCTAAACAAACTAACAATTGTGGAAACCCTAGGAAACTTTGTACCTATGTTTTGTGAAAACGCAGAGTAACCAACCCTTTGAATTAATGAGAAACTTGCATTTATAGATCCGAAACATGGGTACATGAGCAATGAAAGGGAAAACATGCAGATCTAGTGTTACAGAGATCTGTCATGCCCTAACCATAATCATGATAAATGTTCTAATAGAAAACGCTCCTTTGAGATGCACAAAGACTTGAGAAAGTAAGAAAATCATTCTCTATGCATTCGCCATACCTCTAAGCATTAATGGCCTATGGATTTTGAGTGCCCATGAAATCCACAAAAATAACAACATAAACATGGAATGAATACTCGGGTTATGTGATGTAAACTGTCACAATAAATTATAGCATGGGCACTACACCACATCCCATAGTCTTGAAAACATAATCTGAAGTCGAAGAACATGCCAACCACCATTGGAATACTACCATGAAGATCAATATTAAGTTTCTCACAAATTGTGTCCATATACACGCACAAAACGACCAAAAAGTCTGTGAAATCCTTGATGAAAACCACTCAAGCCGATGTCAGAATCTTCTCCCCACAAAATTTTATCCACTCAATGAATTTGACATAGCCATGGCATTGTTCTATGTCAAATCCATAAGACTTGGGGAAAAACAAGCGATTTTGGGAATTCTTTTGGCAAGTGCAAGGCTTTTTCGACCACTAAATGAAAATCTTAACTGCTTCCAACAAACTATCATTGAAAAAACTCAAATTGCATGCCAAAACTACACTTAATTCTCCTTGGGAAATGAAAAACACGGCTTTTGAAAACTGTCAATACTTTTCTAACATGTCAAATTCTTTCTCAGCAACCATGTGGCTTTCTTGGCCGTTTTAGTGATTTGTAGAGAAACTAGCAAAAAATGGACACAACGTCAAACACTGGAGTCTGAAGAGAACCCATACTTCATGCATGTGATCAAAGCGTCAAACTTTGGAGTTGGCAAGGAAATTATGCCAAGAAGGGATGTGAAATGGAGGAAGTTCAAAAAGGGAACCCCAAAAAGGAAAAAATCTTAGGGATGTCAAGATCGAGGCATCAGAGGGCGGGCTTATGATACGTATCAAGATAAGGAATGGCCAAAACTTCAACTCCCATAGGTTTTATAAGGGGACAACAAAGTTTTGGGCTTTCAATTTTTCAGCCCTAAATTTTAGGAAAATATCTATATTTAGAAACTTTCTAAAAATAGAACTTTTTATGGGTTTTCTTGGTTTCCTTGTGATGTCCACGCTAGACAGGTTCACCTGAACGTGTGTTAGCCCTTTATTGGACCCTTGTGGGCTAGCCAGGTTGGTTAGAGGGTCAGTGGTACATTTTGGAGAGTTGGATCGTTTTGGTTTTCAGAGCTCAGTGACTGGTTCACACAGGCGTTGGCATTTCAGGAGTCCACAGCTTCTGACGGCACGGGATTATCCTGAGTTTTGAGCGAGTTATGGAATTTTAAGTGATTAAGTTAATTATTTAACTTAATGTTTTATTAAAGTCACATCGACTTTAATATATTTAATATCACTTAAAAATGTTCAAAAGGAGATTTAATATTTTAATGACATAAAATATTAAAAAGGTGCGCTCAAGTATTAAGTGGAAAACTATGGAAAAGGACTTAATACAATTTTAAAAGATTTTAATGATTAAAAAGGGCGTATTCTTCTTGAAATGCGTGCCCTTTTGGGTATAAAGCATTTCTCTGGCAAATGAAACTCATCTTTTGACTATTTCAATTTGCCTTGTGCTATTTTCTCCTGTGCATTCTCCTGTGACCAGGGTTTGAACATTTGTCCATTGAGGAACGATAACTTTTCAGTGTTGAGTGCTTTTGAGGCTGTGAAAGATCAGCTGAATCAGTACAGTTGAGAGCTTCACACAGAGGTTCTACAGTTGCAGACAGAGATTATATATATACAGTTGTTTGTTCTTTGCAATAAATGAGGGTTTCTTCTTGGTGGCGCATCCTCCTTCAGAGTCAGAGGCCTCCAGCAGAGTTTCTTTACATTCTTTCCTTGGCCGTACATTTACCTTGGTTTTTGTGCCTCTCTGGAAAAGGCGTGTGAAGGGTTTTAGAGAAACGCCTTCCCTTTTGATCATTTCAGTGCTTCTTCTTTGGCGTCCAGCATTTCTAAGGCATTGTATCCAGTTTCTGAGCAGGAGAAATGAGTTCTGGAGATCTGGCGTGCTCATATGCTTGATTTCACCTTTTCCGGCTGTAGATCTGGCAACTTCTTTATTTAAATAATCTGGAGCTATTTTGGTATGTGTATCACTTGCATTCTATTTGTCTCTATATAATAATGCAATCTACACTCTCTTTCTGAAGCGAATAGTGTTAATTTTCATTTTATGAGCAAATATGATGTGCGCCCCTTCTCTTCTGTCTATTAAGAATTCTCTAAAAAAACTTAAAATACATCTAAAGACTTAAGAAAATTGGGGTTTGAGGTTGAGAGCCAGCAGGGCTCATCACAGTGGTGTCAGAGCTCACATTCTGCCAGCTTGTGGGGTTTGAGAAATTTATGAAGTCACACAAAGAGGGTTTTGGCAAGTTCTATTCCAGAGGGGGTCCTAGAAATCAGAGAGGCGACCAAAATCCTTTTCCACCATTTCCGTTTGCAGATCAGGAGGAGGAATTAGATTGGGACAATATGGCGAATAGGGCTGGAGAAAGTTCTCACAGGAATACTTGGGAGGATGAGGACAGAGAAGCTAAAGACGTGCTTAGAGGTATGGTTGCAGGGCAAGAACAAGTGGCGACTATTCTTCAGCAACTTAGCACGAATGTCCAAAATTTGACCGTTAATAGAACTCAGAATCTGGATCAAGATCGTGAAGGTAGTATCCATAGAGAGCCTCAGAGAATTATAGATCCAGTACGCACCTATGAGAGAGCTACATATCCCACGTTCACCAGAGATGATGCTGAGGAAGTGGACGAAGCTGAACAAGGTGGTGAGATTAATTTTGCAATAATATTATGGCTATGCATGATGAGTGGGATAATTTGCCACCAAGGGTTAAGGAGCACCTTAACTTTGACAGATTCATGAGCCAGAAGAGAGAGCACACCAGGAACAGGAATGACAGGCGGCCTAGACACAAACAGAATGATCTCAGACAGGCAACCAGCAAACTAACCTTAGTTCACTATGATGGCAGTGGCAGAGTTACAGCACGTGCCTGGGTTAGTAAACTTGGATACATTCCTGACACTATGCCCCATGCCTGAGGAGGATGCCATTCGTTTTGCAGCACTTCATCTTGATGGCGTAGCACATGACTGGTGGATTCATGGTATGACTACTCTTCATCATGACAGGATTACCTCGTACCAGGAGTTTACTGATAGACTGGTAGAGAGATTTGACAGAAGGGATCCTGAGCTTTTCTTCAGAGATTTAGCACAGCTGAAACAGTTAGGTAGCTTGGAATCGTACATTGGTGAATTCCAAAGACTATCTGTGATGGTGACAGGGATCTCAGAGAGAAGGCTGGTCATATTGTTCATTGAAGGTCTTTTCGAGCCCATGAAAGGTTGGATAAAAGCATTTGATCCACCTACTTTACAGGAGGCAATGAGGAAAGCTCGCAGCATGGAGCTATCTACACCTCGTAAGCCTTTTAGCTCGAAGCCTACCACCTCATACACGGAGAATAAATCAGATCCAAAGAAGGCTGATAATGCAGATCAGAAAAAGAAATTTGCAGCCCCTTTAGATCGAGAAACAATGAATGATTTGCGAAGAAGAAAACTGTGTTTTTACTGTAAGGGTCCGTATGACTTTAATCATGACTGTCCCCTCAAACCTAAAGGGCAGAACAAGCATATGGAGTGGTTTTATGAGGGAGAAGCGTTGACTGATTTTTCTGATCAGCAAGCTCCAATCTATGATACAGATGGAGAAGAGTCAGAAAATGAGGCAGAAATTGTAGTGGAAACAGAACTTAAGGAGGCTCATATGTCCAGCATGCAGAAAGAGGGTTCTTTCAGACTCCGTGGGATCCTAGCTGGTCAAAGGGTCATATCCCTTCTAGATACAGGTGCAACCCACAACTTCATCGATTCACGGTTAGTAGAGAAACGGGGAATTCAAACTCAGCAGTTTGAAGGCATACGTGTGAAGGTTGCAGATGGATACACTCTCAACTGTGAGAGGATGATACCTGACTTGCCTTTGAAACTTAACAATTTTGAGTTCAAGGCAGATTTTTATGTTGTAAACATGGGAGGAACGGATATTGTTCTTGGCATGAAGTGGCTTCATGCAATAGGAGAGTTCACGCTTAATTTGCGTGACATGGAGATGAAATTCACCGTAGATGGCACAAATCATATTCTTAAAGCCATCAAGGACAGCAACCTTAGAGAGATTTCACTTCGGAGAATGGAACGTTTGATTCGTAATGATATGGTAGAGTGGGCTGCTGAGTGCAAGCTAATGCCTTCACAGTTGGAGCAGCAAGCTTCTTCTTACCATCCAGATGTGCAGGAACTTCGAATCAAACATGCGAAGGTGTTCAGTGCAATTCCACCTGGTAGACCTCCTGATAGAGGTATTGAGCATATCATAGAGTTGGATGAGGGCACGAAACCGATCATGATTACTCCTTACCGGCACCCCAAGCGTCTGAAAGATGAGATTGAGAAAACTATTCAGGAGCTTTTAGCTATGGGGCACATTAGGCCGAGTAAGTCACCCTTTGCTTCATCAGTTGTTTTGGTGAAGAAAAAGGATGGTACACTCAGGATGTGTATTGATTACAGAATGCTCAACAGGAAGACAATAAAGAACAGGTATCCTATTCCCCGGATAGATGAGTTGATAGACGAGCTTCATGGGGCTTGCTACTTCTCAAAGATTGATTTGAGGACAGGGTATCATCAGATCAGAGTCCGAGAGGACATAGAGAAAACTGCGTTCAGATGTCACTGTGGACACTTTGATTTCTTGGTTATGCCATTCGGTTTAACCAATGCTCCAGCCACGTTTCAGTCTACAATGAACAGGGTTTTCCATCCTCACTTGAGGAAATTTGTATTGGTGTTCTTCAAAGACATCCTGGTTTATAGCAAATCATGGGAGGAACACATGGTTCACTTGGATGAGGTACTGAGTATACTTGACAGGGAGTCCTTGTATGCCAAGGAGTCCAAGTGTGCTTTAGGCATGGCAGAGCTTTTATATCTGGGACACATCATCAGCGGTGCAGGAGTTAGCATGGATCCAGAGAAGGTTCGAGCCATCATTGATTGGCCTACACCTGAGACTTTGACACAACTCAGGGGTTTTGTAGGATTGTGTGCCTTCTATCGTCGGTTTGTTAGTGGGTTCTCGTGGCATGCTACGCCATTAACTGATTTGACTAAGAAGGGTGCTTTTGTGTGGACACCACTAGCGCAGGCGTGCTTTGAGAAGTTCAAACTTCTCATGACTACGTGTCCCGTCTTGGCTCTACCTGACTTCACTAGACCCTTTGAGTTACATTGCGATGCCAGTGGTGAGGGTATTGGTGCAGTTATCATGCAGGATCGACACCCGATAGCTTTCGAGAGCAGGAAGCTAAGAGGTCCTGAACGGAGCTTCAGTATCTATGATAAGGAAATGTTGGCCATCATGCATGCCATGGCCAAATTCAGGCAGTATTTGATTGGTAGTAAATTCACTGTGAAAACCGATCATAATAGTCTGAAGCATTTTCTTGGGCAGCGAGATCTTAATGAGAGGCAACAAAAATGGGTCAGCAAGCTTCAGTCCTACGATTTTGACATCTCCTATGTCAAGGGCACTCAGAATGTGGTTGCTGATGCTTTATCTCGCCGTCCTCATTTGAGCTCTATTACACTGGTTTCAGAGGACTGGAGACATCTGATAGTAGCAGAGTATGCTAAGGACCCATGGGCCTCTAGCATAGTAGATGGATCAGTATTGGATGACAGGTATTCACTTGTAGATGACCTTATCATCTACAAAGGGAGGATTTTATTGGTCCCAGGTTCTGCGATGAGGGACAAAGTATTGAGGTCATTCCATGATTCACCCACGGCAGGGTATCCCGGTTACTTTAAGACCTATAGGCAGGTACGGGAGAGATTCTCTTGGAAGGGTCTCAAATCTTATGTTCTCCAGTATGTCAGGGAATGTCTTGTTTGTCAGCAGAACAAGCAAGAGCACACATACCCTGCAGGTCTACTACAGCCGCTTCCTATTCCTGAGAGGAAATTAGGTTGGATCATGGACTTAAGTCGCAGACTTGCCAAAAGCTCAAGGGAAGGACAGTATTTTCGTGGTGGTAGATCGATTGACGAAATATGCACACTTTTTCGCAATCACTACTACACACACGGCTACCCAGGTGGCAGATTTGTTCTTCCGAGAGGTATTCAGGCTGCACGGTTTACCTCGCAATATAGTTAGCGACAGGGACAGCAGGTTTATGAGTAACTTCTGGCAGGAGTTATTCAAGCTTTGTGGGACAGAGCTCACCCCGAGTACCAGCTACCACCCCCAGACAGATGGGCAGACGAAGATCGTCAACAAATGGGTGGAAGGGTACTTGCGTAACTATAGTTCAGGGCAGCAGAAGGCATGGGTGAGGTGGTTATACCTATGTGAGTACTGCTACAACACCACCCATCACATGAGCATCCGGATGACACCTTATCGAGCATTATATGGATACGATCCTCCGAGCTTTCTTGACTTATTGCTGAGTGACAGTAGAGTTCCCAGTGCTGGTGATTTATTACAGGAGAACCAGGATATTATGAGAGCACTTAGGGAAAATATACAGAAAGCCCAAAATCAGCAAAAGCAATATGCTGATCAGAAGCGAGTTGAGCAGTCTTTCGAGATCGACGATTTGGTGTACCTGATGCTTCAGCCTTATAGGCAGTCTACCCTTCGCAAGAAGGGCTCCGAGAAACTTAAGCCGCGATACTATGGGCCTTTCAGAGTTGTCAGACGTGTGGGTCAAGTGGCTTATGAGCTGGATCTTCCGGTGGATAGTAGGGTTCACAACGTGTTCCATGTATCGCGCCTCAAAAAGGCGTTGGGACAACACGTAATTCCTTCTATTGATTTGCCACCCCTGGATGATGAGGGGAAATTAGTTTTGATACCTGAGGCCATTCTGGACTCCAGAGAGCGTCATCTTCGGAGGCGGGTCATCAGGGAATACTTGGTTAAGTGGAGGGATCTACCGGCAGAGGATGCGACGTGGGAGAGTGACAGTGTTCTTCAACATCCAGCTTTGAGTTTGCTTGTGGACAAGCAAATTCGGGGAGGGCGGACTGTGATGTCCCCTCGCTAGACAGTTCTCGGGAACAGTGTGTTAGCCCTTTATTGGACCCTTGTGGGCTAGCCAGGTTGGTTAGAGGGTCAGTGGTACATTTTGGAGAGTTGGATCGTTTTGGTTTTCAGAGCTCAGTGACTGGTTCACAGCAGGCGTTGGCATTTCAGGAGTCCACAGCTTCTGACGGCACGGGATTATCCTGAGTTTTGAGCGAGTTATGGAATTTTAAGTGATTAAGTTAATTATTTAACTTAATGTTTTATTAAAGTCACATCGACTTTAATATATTTAATATCACTTAAAAAATGTTCAAAAGGAGATTTAATATTTTAATGACATAAAATATTAAAAAGGTGCGCTCAAGTATTAAGTGGAAAACTATGGAAAAGGACTTAATACAATTTTAAAAGATTTTAATGATTTAAAAAGGCGTATTCTTCTTGAAATGCGTGCCCTTTTGGGTATAAAGCATTTCTCTGGCAAATGAAACTCATCTTTTGACTATTTCAATTTGCCTTGTGCTATTTTCTCCTATGCATTCTCCTGTGACAGGGTTTGAACATTTGTCCATTGAGGAACGATAACTCTTCAGTGTTGAGTGCTTTTGAGGCTGTGAAAGATCAGCTGAATCAGTACAGTTGAGAGCTTCACACAGAGGTTCTACAGTTGCAGACAGAGATTATATATATACAGTTGTTTGTTCTTTGCAATAAATGAGGGTTTCTTCTTGGTGGCGCATCCTCCTTCAGAGTCAGAGGCCTCCAGTAGAGTTTCTTTACATTCTTTCCTTGGCCGTACATTTACCTTGGTTTTTGTGCCTCTGGAAAAGGCGTGTGAAGGGTTTTAGAGAAACGCCTTCCTTTTTTATCATTTTAGTGCTTCTTCTTTGGCGTCCAGCATTTCTAAGGCATTGTATCCAGTTTCTGAGCAGGAGAAATGAGTTCTGGAGATCTGGCGTGCTCATATGCTTGATTTCACCTTTTCCGGCTGTAGATCTGGCAACTTCTTTATTTAAATAATCTGGAGCTATTTTGGTATGTGTATCATTTGCATTCTATTTGTCTCTATATAATAATGCAATCTACACTCTCTTTCTGAAGCGAATAGTGTTAATTTTCATTTTATGAGCAATATGATGTGCGCCCCTTCTCTGTCTCACCTTCAACTAGAGGAGAATGCTCATTGTCATGAAAGGCATCATACTCCACAAAATCTTCAACCCATTGCTTGCAATCAGCTTCGTGCATTGATAAATCAGCTTTGTGTTTAGTAACACCCTCAAACTCTCCATCTTCAAGAGCCATATGGTCTTCAAGCTCTTCTTCTTCATCACTGTCTTCTTGATCAAACATTAGAGCAGCACCCAACTTGCTCAATGGATCATAGTCATCCGCTGTTCGGAAAGTTTCCGTAGAAACATTTTCTTCTTTAGCGGCTGCAACCACTTCAAAGACATCATCATGGAGCTTCTTTGAACCCTCTTCTTCTTCGAAGACAACTTCCTCTTCAATGGCCACCTCATAGTTTGCCATGCAAACTGATTTTTGATCTTCATCTGGATCAAAGGGAAATTCATCCCACAAAGGTTCTTTATCATACCTTGGTGTCAACCAACCGGGATCCCAAATGGAAAAAGGCTGACTGTTTTGATCAAGAGAAAAGTACTCTTCATGCTTCTCTTGGAGTGTTGAGTCTTTGAATAGGTCACCTAGTAACTCACTCGAACTGGTTTCTTCATAAGTCCTTCTCTCCAAGGGCTTAGTTTGATGCTCAAACCCAATGTCATCATCATAATGAAATGAAGAATCTCCATTGCCTGCTGTTTTGAAAACATCACTGTCATTATCTTCATCATGGGGAAGTATGTCATTGATTTCTTCATTAGCAGCCCAATGAATACCAAAGAGGTCTTCTTGGCTACTTGTCATACATTTGTCTAGTGAAAATTCTTGAGAGATTTGAACAGCAGCAAGAGGTGAATAATCCTTGACCAAATCCTCAACTAGAAGAGGTATAAACACATCAAAATCACCATTAACAACATCACCTTGGTAATGATCATAAGCTGGTCCAAGGACACCACTAGTGTTTTCTTCATCTTGTTCTTCTTCAATGAACTCATCCCACACAACCGTCATACCAACAATTTTTGTGAAGCCCTTAGCCTCAAGACCCTCTTTGGATGTATTTTCATTAGAACTCAAGACTGCTGTTATGTTCTTTTCATTGAACTGTTCTTCATCACTTCCTATCACATGCAAATCTAAGGAAGTATTTTGGGGTTCTTCCACACACTTTTCAACTGTCAGAGTTTCTTTATCAAGCTCACGATCAATATGAGGCGCCATGTGCACCTTGCTATCCCGACTTTCAGACCTAGCATAAATCTTTCTGATTCCCCACCTTATGTCAGGATCCTTCATTAGCGTAAACAGTTCATGCATTAACTCAAGTAGAGGCTTCTCTGTAGTCATCTCTCTCTGTGTGTAGTGTCTGGAATCTCTGTCACTCATCTGTCAAATGAACTCTATTGGGCACAGGATGGCAGGATCTTGGCTCTGATACCACTGAAATATTCCGAGCCAATTTTTTTTCAATTTTTTCAATAACAGTTTACAAACCAATGCACCCGTTAAGGTTAGCAGCTAAACCAAAACGATGCTGAAGCAACTCTAACCAGAATGTACACCAGGATCTCGATGTGGGCAAGGTGTGAGCATTGGTCAGAGGATCTTAATCAAAATGCTTATGCAAGAACTCTAACCAAGATGCGCCGGCGAACGACGAGCATGTGGTCAGAGGATCCCTACAATCTAATATACTGAAAGCACACTCGACACCAAGTATGTGCTGCTCAATCCAATGCGGAAATGAGGCGACCATATGGCGGAGATAATAGAAATTACAATGCTGGAAAGAGAAGTAAGCTAAAATGTTGAAAGTACTCGACACCCAGAATGTGCTTTCTAACCCGGAATGGGAAAGGAGCTACCATAGGGCGGAGATAAAGAAATACAATTGCAATTACAGAATGTAAATATGAGCATTACAAAACATGATTAAGCAAGATGAAAGAACTGCTGTCAGTACTACTGTCAGCTTACAATATGATAGAGAATTCACCTGCCAAGAGCATAGGAATTTGAAAAGATTAGCATTACATCATATAAGAACTCTCCGTGGCTTGATTAGAGATGCCGGTTCAATAAATCTCTCAATGATCAAATAATAATTCTGTTTTTCCACAAATCTGCACTTTTAAATTAAAAACCAGCAACCTAGGAATTCACTCATATGCTCATATCTCTCTCATTTCTCACCCAAATGATCTCAAATCTAATGCAATAGACCCTCAAAATGATGGCGCCTAACTTAGTAATAAGAAATGGCATCTAAAAATGGTTATTAATTAATGACACGGATCCCGAGGCACTTCAGAAAGTGCGCCCTACAAGGAATAACGGATTTGCTTTATAAAATCATACGCTTCATATTAAAATCTGCAAATATTCATGAAGGGTCGCTTCCAACAGAGAAAACCAACGAGACAATACCTAGAACGACTCTTTGTGTATTTTATGACTTATGATTAAAACATCAATCTGCTACAATGAATGTGCAACTCCAAAAAACCACTAATATGCATAAAACTGATTTACATATCCTCACAAAGACTAAAATGCAGAAATCTCACAATAAAACATTCAAACTACACTATCTCACCACTAGTCGCTATCTTTCAAGTGAGAAGCAATGCCCAAGCTAGGAGGCCTTCATTCCTCGAAGCAATCCCAAAGCCAATCCGGCAGCATAACATTCCTGTAGATAAAAGATGCTGAAAAGAGAACCCAAGGCTTCCTTTTATAATTTGTTGTTGACCTTCTCGAAACCCTAACCTTCTTTTTTCAGAGTCAAAACCCTAATCCCAAGAGATGGCGTCCCACTTTCCCAAGCAATATTTTAATTATTACTTAATTTCTTCATTGAAATTGGCGTCCACTTTTGCTTGGAATAAATCTTTTAATAAAAACATAATTACTTCCTTTAATGAGGCGCCCACCCATAAAGAACCTCTTTTTAAAACAACTTAAAGTAAAGTTGCTAGGCCAAGGGGTCAATGTTTAAAATATAACATTAAACATGACTTCTTTAAAATAATTCAACTTATCACCTCAAACTGCATCCCGAGGCCAGAGTCTGAATACGCCAATTGAGTCAGCTAAAGAGGAAAGTCAACTGTGCCTGAGACCAACCAGTTTACTGCCAGAAATAGAATTTACTAAAAATAGTAAATTCTTGATCTTTCGAATGCGAGAACTTGTATACCAACTGCGAAGAGCACTAAAGCCGGAAAGAATCCAGCCATTGATTGACCAGCCTAGAGCAAGAACACATCCCTTCAAAATAGGAAACCCTAATTTCACCTTAGAGTAGCCTATGGGTCCTGCAGGAATAGGAGAATGAGTCCTTTGGGAAAGGAATCATGCCGAAGGGGACGATATAGGTGCTTAAACTTTTTAACCTCCAAAATTCAGTTTTCAGAGGATGCAACTTCCAGAAGACCCCCCTCAAAATTCCTCAAGCTATCCAACGAATCCAGCCATCAGATTCGTTGGACCTCCTGATCATCCAGAAACGAGAATTCATCCGAAGATCAGAGAAAACACAGAAATTGAAGAATGTCGAAAAATGGCTAACACTGGTGACCATGGGCACCCCAACTAGCCAAGGGCGCCCAGCATTTTGAGGGATCAAAAGATGTTTTTATCAAAAGTTGCCTCGAGGACAATCTCATCAGATTCGATCAAGCTCTGCAACGAGATCATTAGCCAATTCACAGGATCAATCTGACATCCGGAAATCAAGATCAAATTGGGGGAAAAATCAAGCAAAAAGTCAAAATTGTCAGAAAATTGGCTAAGTTTGCAGAGGAAAAACGCCTCTAGACAAGAAGGGCGCCCAAGGCTCAATGCCTTAGTCAAATTTTTGAGTTTTCATCATGAAACTTTCTGAAAAGTGCCCACATTCGATGAACTTGCTCAGCAATCTGGGTCAGCTTGGTTCATGATTCTCAACAACTTTGAAAAAAAAAATCAACTTTCAAGAACCTACTTTTTTCACACATGTCCAAGAAATCTTCAGTATTTTCAAAATCTGATCAACTGGGTTCATCCAAAATGCGATTCCGCACAAAACCCAACTCTCAACATTTTTCAAGAAAAGTTCAAAAATTAGGGTTTTTGCTTTTTCAACCAGCCACTGACAATTTTCAAAATCGGACGATTTGGGTCTCTTTACAATGACACTCTACACAAAACCCATATCTCAGATTATTTTTGAAAAATCTGCCCGTTTGATGAAGAAAAATCAGCAAGCTATTTTTAGTTTTTGTGCAGAACTCGTTCGAGCATAGTCGAGTTTATAGTCAAACTTCAAGTTTTTCATCATGGAGTACTCTCCCATCGAATTCAGAACCAAATCAATGTTGTATCATGATTTCATCAAAACTTTTGAAACTAACTTGCATCATATCAAACCAATGTTCATTTTGTGTGCTTTGGAAGATGCAAGCAATGTTGCAGTCAGACATCTTGGTCATTTTGGGTTGTTTGCAACCTCAGGCCAGACAATGTTGAGAAGTTCTTTGAGCAAAAGGACAAGTATTGGAAAAGAGTTATACAATATTCTTCCATTGAAATCGGGAGAAGTGTCAGAAGCATAAAAGCTGCAAAATATATGTTGAAGCAAGAGGTTATATTTATAAAAGGTCATCACTCTAGTTGCAGAGCCGCCGAAATTAGCAAGATTTGATAAAGCAATTGTAGATGTCAAATATTTCCTGAGATCCATTGCAAAAAGCAAGGAAATCCTAGAAAAGCGGAATTCTACTATAGATAGTATTGATGCTCCTGATAGAGATATAGTCTCTAGCTTTTTGGCGGATGTGGTTAAGATTTAAAGCAGCAATGAACTAGAAGCTTTCTCCAAGCTTTCTTTCTATTCTTGTCTCGTTCTTATCCACTCTCTATGAAGGACAAATATCAAGATGTAATAGTTGGCACTTTCCCTATTTTTTTGCTTTCATAGGTTGTTAGATGCTTATCTTGTTTTAGTTTTCAAAATAAAGCTTGCATGTTGGCAAGTCTTAGTTGTAAAAGCAAGGAAATTTTAGGGTTTCCTACTCCTCTGCTTGTGTATAAATAAGGGCAGCCTTGCCCATTTTCTTTAATTGTGCTTGTGATAACAAAGCGTTGAGCCTACTAGTGCCTTCTAATTGTTATTCAGTATTGTTCACTTAGTGTTAGAGCAAGTTTGCAAGCCTGTAATGCTGCAGGTTATTGTTCAATTCATGTGTTTGTGTCATGTGTTTTCTAGTTTGATGGCTAAACTGTAAGCCTGTTATTGCTACAATCCTACTGTCCTAGAAGTGTAATCTTTGTTACTTGAAATTTGAGAAAATAAAATCATATGCTTGCTTTGTTGCTTTGATCTACTGCCTCGGATTTCCGTTTTATGTGTTACGCTTATATGATCTCTATTTCAGCTTGCATTGAAAGTATAGTAAATGTGCGTTGGAAGAAAGTTTGTTTAAGTATTTGTGTCAAAGAATCATTCCTTGTTCATTTCTAACTCTCAAGCTCTAAGTTTAGTTGAGTGGTTAGAAACATCAATAGAGTAGGCTTAGTTGTAGTTGAAGTTCAAAAGAGAAAATCTTAGCTACAACGCTAGAGTTTTATAACTTTCTGCACTTAGCTGAATAAAAAGATTGGCAAATTAGTTTTAGTTTACTTTCTTTAAGCAACATCAACAAAGAGAGAGCTTCCCCTCCTAATTCGAAGAGCAATTTATCTGTGCATAGTTGTCTGTTTCTAATCTGCATTCCAGAGGTGCGAATTGAAACGCCAACATTGGGAATGAGTCCCAACATGAAATATGGTGGTTCATGATGTGCATTTGGATATCTTTAGCCTCAACATAGACTTGTTTGAACCAATTTATTTTTCTTCCAACCATTTGTAGCATAAGGTTCAATGAGTGGACAAAACATCCAAAATATATTTGAAATTGTACCACAACCAATATACCAACTACTCTATAATTCTCTGAGTTGGCCACTATGACTTGGACAATGTTTTGGAAACCACTTCCTTGATGCACTCTATAATGATGTAAGCAATAAATTGTGAATTTTGCACCTGCATTGAACAATCAATAAATTGTTCCTTGGAGGCACACTTTAGTCGCATTGACAATTGATCGATATCTAGCATCATTCCATCCATCAAAAAAATAGACACTCCTATTTGTTTCCACAAATGCCTAATGAAAGCCAATGAAACTTTTATATATTTAAACACATTCAATTATAAGGCGTTGCACACATTCCCTTAACCTAAACCCATGTACCCTTTTGGAAAATCATTTACTTTTCTTA